>JAQFYZ010001324.1:0-24837 GCA_034695085.1 Cylindroiulus punctatus | reverse complement strand
ATACATTTCCCACAATATATTTCAAAATACATTTCCCACAATATATTTCAAAATACATTTCTTTTCCATATGGGGGGCTACTACACAATTGTACGTGTATTACATGCATTTCTTTACGGTTACAGTAGCGTGTACAGTATTTAATCAAAACTTAGAACTTGCCACACCATGCTATACGAGTGTATATATTGAAGGAAGCCGTCAAATTTTCATAAGTCATGTTCAAGTAATATGCACGATGGAGATATTTAAAATATCATGTGCCTAAAGTTCGAAATATGTCCACGTATAGGATATGACCCATTTTAAGAACGTGGGCTTCTCCTAACAGTTCGTAGGCTGGCAATGATTGCCTATCGGAGGGCAGCTAAATAACGAATTTACACGTGTAATTCCAAGTTAGGTTAGGTTCTCGTAAACACATCACCAAAATGATGTGTAACTTTGCATGGTTTGCATGGTTTAAACTATCAATTTTCCCAATTTGGAAATGTTCATCTACCTGAATAATCTTACCGCACTTGCACCAGTGATGGCCAGTGCATTCTGTTAACGTGACTAATACGAATTCCCATCATGTAAGACGTGTATACATGTCTTGAGCCGTTCTTGTACGTTAGAGGTTCGTTAGAGTCAACGCCACTATGCTCGTTGGCGTTGCTTGCCAATCAGGAGTCAAAATGGCATCTCTGGAGCGATTTCAGAGGCACATCTGGGGCATAATTTCATGCGACTGATGTGAGTTATCAAAAAATATGCGTCTGAAATTGCGGCGCACGACTTACCCGGCCTCGCAAAAGCATATTAAGCGAATTGCTAAAAGCGTATAGTGCAGCCAAATTATCCTATTCAAATGCGAGTCGTTTAGCGGCCATAAAAAGAGACGAAGAAAAGGTTGAACTGCACATTTTCGTCGTTTCTTGCGCTGATCTATACGCGGAGTCCTATATGTGTCTGACGCTGTGTGGCTTCCAATTTCAAAATCTTAGCAGTCGTTTCAACAAAAGGAAATTGACTCTTGAGTGCTACGGTGATTATCTCTGCTGGCGTACAATGCCCACCATGCCCTTATTGCGTCTGCCTCATGCTACTATCTCCAAACCGGAGAACAATGTCTTGTTGTGTATTCAAAGAATATAGCGCCAGTGTTGCGTGGGCCTGGCTATCAATTCGAGTATGCAAAACACGAAGGTTCAATCTCTTCTTCTTCTTTTTGATTTATTGTTAGTGTAGCTCTGATGCACAGTGCCGATAAATAATTGATTGATGTAGGAAATTAGGCATTGTTTTCGCGAGAAGGTGTACAGGGTGAGCTTCAGCCTCTGCAACAGGGTCAGCTTCTGCAACAAATCACCGATGACAGGTGATGATCAATTCTCCTATTTTGAATGTTCATACCAGAGTTTTGATCATGAACATTATGATTTTTATATTAGAGGGAACAATCGTACTTTGCAAGAAGCCATTTTTGCATCGTGCAATTCAGAATGCTTTCTTGATGGCGCTGATTTAGCAATCGGGCTATATAATTAAAGCCAACATTTTTCATCAAATTTCATTTTTTTTTTTTTTTTGAAAACGTTTTTGATTGACTACAATCCATCATTTTTGCTCAAATTTTGCTCAAGTAGACATTTTTCGATGACGTCATTTGGAGGAGGGAGACTAAAATCATTTTGTAATTGCATAAGACATGAATGTCCTTCAAGCAATTAGTGTTTGTCATATACGAATGGCATCAAGCATTAATACTCGAGGATATGCTTCTTTAAACACTTACTCTTGATAATTATTTCTTGACCTTCGTAGGAAATCACTCACATGAGTAAATGTGTTTTCAATGGTCTCATATCGGCATCAAATAGGTTATCACTTTAAGCAGATATTTTCTTAATCAAATTGTAACGAAATATGTTATCTTTCTAAGATCATCTCCAACTTTACGATACATTCTCGCATTGATAATAAAAGTTTATCTTCCATTTTACAGATTCTCCGAGCACATCCTGAGAGCATCCACCACCGTTCTAAGGCCGCTAACATCACTCATCCTCCAACAACCGCTGCCCTCGCGGATTAGTGATTCCATCATTGTTGGGCAAATGAGAGCACGCTAAAAACTGCAACATGCAATGATGAATCCAGGCCGTAATCCGAAGTACAAACACGAGATGCTTGTCTTTATTGTTGTCCCATGGATCGAACGGCAACATTACCAAAAATGTATCTGGGAGAACGTGCAAGAGCTCCCCTTTGACGACAAGGGAGGAGATGCTGCTCATGTCAGACATTGACAGAACCCTTGGAAAAAGCTAAGCTTGAAATATTGAAAGATGAGTGAAGGAAGGGCAGTGAGGAACATGTCGCTACAACGTTAGTCTTATTTAATATTGGCTGGACAATGGATCTTGGGCATATTTCTGCCAGAGACAAATGCTTTTTGTAAGTCCAGTGTGACAATGACACATCATTTGTATGGCTTATTGGCCAGTTAATGCACAGCAATACACCGAAAACTTTGGTTCTGGAGATGAAAAGATGGAGGGTGATGTTGCAATTTCATTGAGTTTTCACCAACAGGCTTTTTGGCATCGACCTCCAAAACCCTTTTGCATTCAGTGCATTGTTGTGGCAAAGGTCGCTGGAAAAACGCTGTTTCCTATTAATCTATCGAGAAAATCCAAATATGCCAAATACAAGGCGATTTTTCTCCTATCTCTTTGTCGTTTACCCTGTTTTCCCGAATAAATTATAATATAATGGCGATAATGCGAAGTGAATTGATAGCCTGTCATTACGACGTTATTTTTTCAGTTCTTGCCTTTCAGAAAAGCTAACGATGTTAATTATAATGAGAACACTTTCACTGATAATGTATTACAAGTGGAAATTGAAGGCGAAAAAACGGCGAACACGTAAAGATTAATAATGAATGCATAATTAAGGTAACGAGCATCCCGTGTCATTACGCTTAATCACGTTTACTCGCAAAAATCAAGAAACAAAAACGAAAAAAAAACACACAGGCCAAACTTGTAATGGGCGAATTGCATATACAGGTATGGTAATAATCCGAAAAATAAACCAGCTGCAATGTTGCGAAAAAAATTGTAAAACATTAGCCTACATTTTTGAAAAAGGTGAATGACAATATGCGAATGCCACACTGGAAGTGCTCTACTTTCCACCTGTTATGTCACATAACAGAATTACGTAAAAACGCGAAGCAAAGAAAAAAATAACAATTTGTGATGTATGTTGAGATTGATCACACAATCCTACCCTAATTTTGAAAAAAATAATATTTTTGCAGTAAGTGGGGGAACTAAGTTTCTTAAGTTTTACGAGGAGTACCAACAGGCGACGCTGTGAACGCTAGAATCAAGCTTAACATTGGTTGGTGCTTTGATGCTGCAGGCATTCCCTGTTAACCAAATACATGAAATAAGCTTAGAATTTGTTTTGAAAATTAATTTTTTTCCAATTTATGATCATCATTTTCTATTTTTTTATTTAAAATATTAGGAAAGGCCATTTTTCATACCTTCATATATCCCCTGAATTTCGTTATAACTGGCTTCGACCTTATCGGTCCAATAATCGCCTTCCTCTTATTGCCCCTCTATTTTCCACTACTTAATCGTCCCCCCAAACCCAGTTCCACCCAGCAAATCTACTTTTCCCCACATTTGTGTTCAAACTGAACCAGTGTGGCGCACATTGTGCACAGCTTAAGGTCGTGGGTCGTGCAGGATGCAGATAACTGGCGACCTAAGCTTAAATCTTCTCCTAGGCTGGCCATGAATTAAGGTTTTAGACACGGTCCGATTTTCTTCATTTGCATAAATAAATATAAAACTACACGTGTATGTGCGAGCCCATCTCGTTCGATGATGAAAGATAAGCGATTTTTCAAAGTTTGCACGAGGATTATACTCTGTGTTCGCTTCGATCCCGTCATGCAACTGCAATGCAGTCCATGAATGAATGGTGAGAACGCAAAAATCTGTAAGACAAATATTTCCTAGCTCATAATTCACAGAGAAGGTCCTTTATAGGGCCAGTGTGACACAATGGCGAATGATAAAGCAACATTTGTAGTGGCCTCGCCGTTAGGCGTAGTTCCTAGTACCATTTAGAGACTTGCATAACAATACTGGCTGAAATGGAGGTTATTAATTATTATTCCGGGTCTTATAGTGTTTGTCTAAAACTAATATTTGTTCAGCTATAGTCCTTGTTACACAATATGTATCCAATGCATGAATAGATGAAAGCCTCTCGGAGCTGGGAAGCGATGGGGTTAAAGGGAATGGGTAACAACATCAGAATTACTTATTGACTTTGATATCGAAATTCCCATTATATTATTAGGAAAATAGTAACATATTTGTGACAATATTTTCGCAATGTTGATGTGACTTAAATGTATCGGTAATTTGTGATGCATTGTGGTCAATATGAGGAGCGATACAAACAATTTAATATTAGATTGAAAGGATATCTTATAGAAATAACGTGGACTTTCTGCGGATCTCTGTGGAATTCTGTGGAAACATTTTCAACGCTAATTTGTTTTAACAATAGATTTCTCGACACATTAAAAAAATCCATCTTAATCGATCAATAATACAATCGGATGGAGAGGGCAAAAGGATAGAACGACATTTAGGAAGTGATTTCAAAAGTTTGTCAGGTATGACATACAGTTATAATGGAACTATATTTAAAGATCTTCAACAAATATACTTTCACTGCTTAGAATGTTCCATTTAACTTTCGGTTCTGACGAAGTTTTCTGGGCATTTCTTTGATGGCCTTTTTACAACTTCTAAAAAGTAGCTAAGGGGTGTTTGAATGGCAGACATTCTCAAATTTCAAGATACAAAAAGAATTATGACCTTAAAAAAGATTGCCATCAACGTTGTGGAATCACAAAATGTTTTCCAAACTTATGAGCCCTTGCTATTTATAATCAGTTCATGCTGTAAATCTATGTATTGACCACATGTGCATTGTGAGGGTTTTCTATGTAGGACACGCATACGTTAATATATTTCTGCATCACAATAAGGACTAATATAATTCCTTAAGCAAACGGACATTTGGCATTTATCATGTATGTCATAAAAACAGGAGGCCATAACCCCCCGTAACAGAGTTTAAATTACACGTAGCAAAGCATACAAGAGTTCGTTGGTGTATTTCAAAAACTCTTCAGGGGTGCCTTATCTCCTGTTCTGGTCCACAATGTCCCCCTTATTGGGACAGGATCCACAGGAGGATGAGACTTGGCATAGGATGAGGCTCGAAAACCTTGTTATATATGGGATACAAAAGCAGATGTCAAACAACGAAAAAGGGCTATTCTTCTGACTGCATGCTATTCCTTGTTATACAATTTGAAAACCGTGATGTTGCATACGGGGATTATCTTTTCATCAAAAAATCAGGCTGACAAACGGCCAAGTGGGAAAATTCAAAAACTTTTCACCCCTTAAACTTACTACAGTTTAGTTGTTCAAGTTTGACCCTATAAGTGTTTTGCTTCTATACAGTGAAAACAGTGAATAAATGTGTTTTGTGTTCCCTGGCGTTTTTTCCATGAGTCTTGTGTCAATGAGTCCATGTGTCTTTCACGTTAAGGAAATTGAAAAACTGGGAAGTGAGTGCCAAAATGTATCTGGCAAACTGGAGAAAATGTATTTTGAAAATAGTTGGCATTGCAGACAACGTGATGTTAAAATAGGAATGATATGACATGACCGTTATTTGTTTTTGTTGACATTTTTTATATTTGGGGAAGTATGGCAACTCTACTGATTTCAAGTTTTAACAATACATTTTTTTCACTGAAAAATGCTGCAATTTCAATACACTATCAGCTCTATTTCGTGAAGGGGAAATTTGTCAAACTAAAAATCCAAAGGTTATCAATGCCATTTATTGGATAACAAAAATGGCAAATGAACTGAAATTCCAAAGCTGCATATGTCAGCAAGAGAATTTCTGTGCAATTTGGCAAACCATTTCTAGCCTTAATTTACACCGAGTTTCCCTGCAGAACATCATACCGCCGATGAGAAAACCTTGGTTTTGGGTTAATCTGTTAACAAATCGAAGTTTCAATAGGAATGAGAGGCACTAGGAAAACCATTGATTTCGAAATTGAATGCTGGCAAGCCATGAATGGAAAAACCTTTGATTTATGGGAAATGCAAAAAAAAAATTCAAGACAGTGGATGATCAAAAGGAAAAGTACATGTTTTTTTTTTTTTTTTGAAAATTTCATTTTTGGCGTTTGGGACATTTTACTAACGAATTGAATTCAAGTTTATCCCTATGCTCATCCTTCCCTTTTTCCCCAAGAACCATTTCCATCCTGGCATTGACAAGAGGCCAAGAGCCCTTTTGGGCGTCTGGTCTGAACTCTGCAGGGTGTCTGCTATCACCTGGATCTCTCCAAAGTTGTCCCGTTTTCAATTCCTCGCGTGCAGTGCCATTAAGTTTCCGTGTCGTTATCATGGGAAAGTCGTGTAAAATATGAGGAGTGCGTTTCAATACCCGGCTGCAGCGACATTAATAACGTGAAAGCGTAATGTTGACACAGGGATACATTATTTGTGCACGTGTACGGGACCGGGTCCTCTGTTACACGTGTATACTTTGGACACAGAGGAGCTCGACTCTGTCCTCCATTCTCCGACTCTTGTCTAGCTGTAGCACGGTATTAACATAAAGGAATATCGGTACAAGGAGTTTTTCAGAGCTCGTAGTATGGCGGAATAGGTTCGATTTCACTGCTGTCCTCCAACAGAGGCATTCATTGACTATCGCCACTGAAATCGCCAAAGAAAATGTCACTTCTTGTAACAATGGCGCAAGGCAAGTCGAGGGATGGGGCTTGGAAGGTCCCAATTCCAGTCAAACCGAAATGAATTTTGAATCAAATTTCGGAAAACCAACAGAAATATGTTCAGCAACGCATATATTCTAACACACATTTTTTGCCATGAATATGCATCGTATCATTTTGTTATCAATGTTGAAAACCAGCGTTTAACTTGAAAATTTCTCCACGCGGTACTTGTTTGAATATTTGTAATCTTGGTAAGCTTTGGGGTCTTTTGAAAATCAGTTCTCTGGTGTTTAGATGATATGGGCTAAGAAAATATGTCTCAAAAACACGAAGTCTTTCAATGGCTTTTCAGTCCTATGATCACTAGTCAAATTTGACTTTAAGATTTTATAAACCAGCCGAATAGCCTGCAGATGCATTTCAACGCGAGTTTGCAGTAGTACCAACAGTGTGTTCGAGCAGTGAGACCAATGGCTTTCCAGCACGTATACACGTGCATTACTGACCACAAGGTGCAAAGAGTGGCCTAGAAGATATACGATGAAATTTGTCTGGCATATAATTGCGACTGTCTGAATCTGCATTACAGAGTTGGTCACAAAGGACCCACACAGGAGGGTATTCTGAAGGCCCCTAGCCATTAGAGATCCTGTTGGCAAACTTTGCAAGCAAAAACGAGGAAAATCTGTGGCCTCCGCCAAGGTCCACACTGTAATCTTTGCCCAGACGACACTTTAAACGTGTAAATCGTCCACGCCCCATAGTTTTGTTGTAGTTGCCAGTGAAGGGTGTCCAAACAATGTCCTGCGCTGAAGTGAGCCAGGGGTCAGTACATTTCTATGCTTGAATTATAGGTTTAGGATGGCCACCAATGCAAACTGAATGCTTGTTGTTCTCCTCCCAGTTCCTCCTTTTCTCCTCCCCTTCCTTTTTCTTCTCGCACCCATTTTTGTGTTTCATTTTCGTTATATTTACCCCTCATTTTATCGCACTACCCCTCGTTTTTTTCTTCTGCACACCCCTTCTCACGCACATTGCACACATATTTCATTCTGCGGAATCTGCAACCATGAAGAATCCGCAAATCTTCCTTCCCTCCATTGTCATCTTCGCCATCCGGTAAGGTGCCTTTCTTCAGGCGCAACAATCGCGCTGACGGCCATCTTGTTTCTTTTATTGATTTTCCGTGATGGCAAGTTGCGATAATATTCGCCAATATTTTTGATTTCGCCACCTCAAGACATTTTAAAAATGTTCATCTTGAGAGTGGCTCGCTAGGGTCACTGCTGTGTGTCCACCAGCGTGCTTTTCTTGTTTGAAATGTTGCAAAACATTGTACTCCTTATTGATAACATAGCATACAATATGGTCCACTTTTGACCACCATTTTACTCGTTCACAAACTATACGAACAACCATGTTAATACTTAAATACTTAATATTGGTTTCATTTAAATCTGTGTGAAAGGCTAAAGAACTTTTTGCCTTATGATTAACGTCTATCAAAACCAGTCAGGGTCATGCTGTATAAATATTTGATTTCAATGTTACGTACATGTACATGTACATGTATATAAAAATGTAACATACCAGTAGTAGAAGCGAATAATTCCTAGCTTATAGGACAAGAGGGACCAATCAGATTTCGTACTAAGAGTAATTCCCTATGTCGGCATTAAAACATGACGAAATGCATACAGCAGTCCAATACTTGAAGCCAGACATTAAGTATTGATTTTTATTGCCTCCCTTTGCGTCTCACGTACTTTCATTTCCATATCGTTTATACGGTGAAATGGAAACCAATCTTGAAAACCCCCACCCACGACATAATCTCTAAAAAATATACAGTTGTTGCCAAGCTTTGCTCCACCAGAAGAAAGCAAATTAGATTCGATGAGCATTTCATTATTTGCAGAAGCCGGAATTAAGCAGCCACTAGAACACTGGCGGCCTTATTATTATCATAATTACAATCCAATGAGCAGTTTAATTAAATCGGAAGAAGATGCGCCACCATTTTCCCGTACTTTTTCACAAGAACAGCACGGTTACTCATTTTCGGCTTTGCTTTGGATAATGCCCTGCTCTGCCATAGATACAATGAAAAAGTGAGCTTCACCTAACGCTCGTAGGCTGGCGCTAATAGGGAAATTTTATATATTGTATGGGTTTTAAAAGAAGTTTGGTATTAGCATGTATTTGTTAGTTTTTTTTAGAACAACGACTGCAATTTATTACGACGGTGATATTATTTGTAAATAAATTCTTTTTTTTTACAATTTTTGGATTTGTGAAATTTCCCTATTGCCTGACGGTTGGGGTGTCACAAAGATAAGAGTAGGTTTAAAATGTAAATATTCTGTGTAAGTTTGGTTTGGACAATAGGGCATAATCCGAATGTTCTTGCAAGAACAATTTCGCTCATTTGCCATGTTTCTCTTAAATCTCAAAATTCAGTGCTTCGTTCATTGAATATACAGCGTATTACATGTGTTGTATGTATATAACAGGTGTATAATATAAAATATACTTCAGCTTAATGTAAATACATGCACTAATCGTCGTCTCTCCAATCTGACCATGTTACAGCAATTCGTTGTCACAATTTGCAGTTCCACTCAATTCAATCATTCAACCACTTATAACATACTGAATTATTTCCCTAAAATGTTAAGGAGGGCGATACCAATTTGGAAATGAAAAAAACAAATATGCCATTTAAGTCGCATTTTGGAGTGAGCTTCTCTCAGTATTTCTTTCGCACTAAAAAAAAAAATCACAGCTAGCTAAGCCTTCTTGAAATTATTTTCAATTCTCCTTCCCAGCTTCTCCACGCATATCGTGTACGACCGAGAAAATTAATTTAACCTCAGGCCCACATTTTCATTTGCGTGGAATTGAAAATATATATTTTATACCCCCATGGCACGCATCAAGCGGGCTTAGCTGACAGTTTATGCACACACAGGCTTACCGAATATATTTTTATACCCTCTATATAGAAAAAAAATAAAGCAAAGCTCGATGGAAAGATATCAAGTGATATTGAAAGAGACACCTAGGGCGAGCGCAAATATATAGGAAATTATTTGATACAGGCGACGTATATTACACATGTAGATCATGCCAAGATCATTTGCATAAACTTATAGTGTACGGCTGTACATTAACATTCATAAAAGGCGAAATTCGGCCTATATATTTTGTACACAATTTGAAGATATATTGATGGCGAACGTGACTCCCTAATAACAAATGCAAAGGATGAAAAAACAGCACGACAATTTTTTATAGGGTCTTTTTTTCGCTGAAAAACTTCAGCTTATATATGTATGTATAAGGATAGGCAATTTTGGCTTAAATTATAGCCGCGCCCGAGCTTCAAACGTCTGGTAACAAAAAAATTTCATCAATGTACAGTATATAACGTCGATTCGATTCGATATAATAAATATTAGTGGCGGATTGCGCCATTCGTACAACACTGAACAAGGCAAATGAGACATAAAAATACACTATGTGGATTCAGCCAAGTCAACATAACCTATAAATGAAAGAAATTTTGAATAAAATGTGAATTCTGCGTAGGAGACGACCAAACAGATGCATCCATTTCACCAAATTTTAGCTTCAAACATGTTAAGTGCATATGCATTTTGAAGAATCCATGAAGTGCGAAGGACGCATCATGATTCGAATTTAAAACATACCGAATAACTAACATCGCCATTAGCCTCAAGTAGGCTTTTCCTAACGTCACATATGCTAGCAGTGATTGCCTGCAGTTTGGGAAGGCCAAATAAAGAAGTTACACAGACACACGTCCATGTATAGTTTGTTGCATTTCAGTTCAAGGCATATAGACGCCATTAGACAGGAACAAACAAAAACACCTTATATTGTAGTTTGCCACCGTGCATTTTTCTCAACTATTAAAATCGCATTTCCTCATGTGGTCATTTTTATAGCCGTACACGTTGAAATCCTAGATACAATGCCTTCCTTCTCAATCATCTTTGTTTATAACTCATTTTATTTGAAAGGCACGCACTATATTCTGCATAAAAACACGAAACGAAACGCGATAAATACATGTATACACACAATGTATACTTAAGGGCACTATTGTTTCCCTTAATTGAGGTTATAAAGCAAGCTGAATAATTAATATACGAATTTATAGCCGGCTCTTACGGTCGATTTGCTGGCAACGAATGGTTCAACGGCTAAAAAGCATCGACAACTTATCTCGCGTCTTCTCAACGTACATGTACATGTACAATGTATCTCGTATTTTTTTATTAGATTTCATAAATGTAAACAATGCCTTGTTTGCATGCAGCATTATTAAATATCCATTCATACCATTTTATACGGTTGAACACGTGGGAATTCCAATTTTACGTTCAGATCATCACATTTTAAGTTGCATTGCATGCAAGTGTCATTCGTAAGTTATACAGCATGTAACTCCATGCATTTTAACACTGCATACTAAAAAACTTCAAGATTCAAGATATTCGCATAACACAAGACAAAACAATAAAAATAATTACGATAGCGAAAGTAGCATACATTACATGCAGTTAAATTTCTCTTTATATCAATTTTCGAAAATTCAGAGTTGACATTACACCAACAAAATCTGAGCATCCTCCTCACGTGATAAATCTCTTACTGGGGAATTACTTAGAAAGACCACCGCAAGCGGACTTTTGCTACAGTCAAGAAATATAGCAGCGCCTAAGAAAATTATGCCTGATGAATTAAGCATGATTATAGGCTTACACTTACAATACTATTTTAAATCTCGTTCATCAAGGACTTGGACACCATACATCGGTGCGCCAGCCGGAGGTATATATGCAGTAAGTACCATTACAAAATAGACATACATGTACAATGTGTAAACATGACTTAGATAATTCTAACGTCTGCATGTTAGCGTTGTCCAACTAGTTATTTAATGAAGTATATTTTTAAATCTTCATTTCTCTAATGTTTAGCAGGCTCAGAATTGTTCCGTCATACCGAAATGTCCACATGGAGGGCTTTCTCCCTCTGGTTTCGTCAATTCAATGCTACGATCAACACAATTTTCACCAAGCCATTTCGGTTCGAAAACTGATTTAATGTCCTCCTAAGAAGCATCAATTTTATAGACTTATAATAACATTGAATGCGATTTGCGGTTCGCCATTTCTTGACTTTAGGCAAGCCACAGCCAATGGCGCCATGACTTTGCTGTTTTCTCCCTCAGCCTGCAAGAACCCCAAACATTTGTTCAGTCGAGGCGTTGGATAAACAAAGTTTATCGTTTCGCCAAAGCTTCGGATAAACATTTTACAGCTCTTAAAATGTAATTGTGATCATCTAAGTCGTGCCATTTTATCGCCAATCCTTCGGCTAAAAGGTTTCTACCATATAGTGGTAGTTAGCGCCGCGCACGGCGGAAAATACAACGGGGAAGTGATGATCAAACAACTCAATATATTTATGAGAAATATTTGTTTAAACTGCTTAGAAGCTACGAGTGCATTCGCTCCTAATACGATACTCTTGGCAAATCCCAGCCCAAAGTCGATGAATGGACTGTGAGATTTAGCCTATATTTTGCCACCGAAATGGACCTAGATGCTTCGGAAGCCCGAATCGATTGAGTTAAGAAACTTTCATACAAACTGTATCTGGGTTTGAAAAAATAAACATTCACTTAATTTCTTTAAATCCGCTCGAAAAGCGTATATCTTGGCTAACATTTGTTAAAAATAATAAAGATTAAATTTTGCTCGCGAAAGTATGAAGAGAAATAACAACGAAATTCGCAGAAATTAAGCTTGTCTACAGAACTTTCAAATAGGTGTTGAAAAAGAAAACAGCTTTCCATTTCTTGTTTGGTGTATTGAGAAAAAAGAAGTCATGTTATCGTAACTGCTTCGAATATCACTTGAGACAAGAATGGTGTCACAGCGCCCAATTCAAAGGTTTGTTTTGAATTATTTTTTCATCCATGAACACAAGGTCTTAAAATTATTTCCATAATTGTTTATTTAAATAATACTGCTAAAGCAACAATAGAAACGTTTCAGTTGGGCATATGATCCATTTGAAAATGGGCGCTAAATCTGTCACCAGGATTGTTTGCTTACGCGACATAACTCGTAGGTAATTTGCTGGAATATGCTATGCATTATGCCTAAATACAATTGTGCATAAAATATGCATATTGCTGCTATTCTTGTCCAGTATACAAGAATGTCCTAGCTGGGGTAATTTGCTATACCCAACTAAAGTAACCTAATCCAGCTATACCTAAACACGTTCTTTGATATTTAGCAAACAATGCAAGCCTAGAAGCCGTTAGGAGAAGCTAGTCCACTTTCTTATAACCTCTGTATATGGTAGTCATTTCATAACGTGACAGTAGAGTTTAACATTAGATAAACATAATAGTGAAACAGGACATAAGCATCTAGAAACTTTCCTAAATACATAGAATGTGAAATATCAGCACTCGGTAATGTTACTTCTTCATACAGTAGTTAGCATAAGATTTCAGCATGGCGTCTTTTTGCATTGTAAATTTCCCTCTTTTTTAATTCTGTAGGCTACGTACAGCTAAGCATTTTTTGCAACATTAAAGTTAGCAATATTATTATTATTTATGCTATTTGCGTCTCTCATGTCTCGTCTTTTTTGGATGTCTTCTGCTACGATAGTAAGGAAGTGCCCATCTTCAATATGGCAGCAACTTCCTGTTACACCAGTGTGTGTTAATCGTTTATGTAACAGCTGTCCATGTACAGTAGTCTATATTAGGCGAGCAGAAACAACATTAGCTTGATTTAACCTCCCGACTAATCAAATACGGCTGCCGAGCTATTTTTTGGCGAAAAACAAGAGACTACAAAACCGAAAAATGGCGGTCCGGACCACACATGGAGCCAAAATACCGTGGGTCCAGAACCCGGTTTATGCCCAACCAGATGCAAATAATACGAAACAAAAGTTAAAGCATTGGAAGATTTCTTCGTTGCGAGTTGCTTTATTTCTCTTTTCCTGTCATAAAACTAAAGTTGCTGAAAGGAAATCTAGACACGACGAAAATCTGCGGTTTTTTTCGGAAAACTGCACCAGGGTTTTCGTCTCAGTTTCAAAAATCGTTTCCAAAACGAGCCTTGCTTCTCTTGTGTTTGTGTGCGGTTTTATGCTGCTGTAGGCACTATGGTCGTGCATAAAAGCGAAAAAAGCCCCAAAACGCATAAAATTGGGCCCTCATTTCGGATATGATATTAGACGATGTGACAAAGTGAAACGTATCCCATTCCGTCGAGTGTAAATCTAAAAATATTTAAGCCGTTTCGCGTCTAACGACAATTTTATTATTGTACACTGTTTCATGGACTACAAACTGGTGGGACCCCAATTCCTGGGTGGCAAACCCATAAATGGACTTCGGAGTTGCCCGACCAGAACATGACGAGCTTTCGGGGTCGTTCCTAAAGGTTTCTGCTGAAAATGTATACACGCAAAAAAAATCCCATTTTCGCCAAACAAGTGTGTGTGCCACCCACCACTCATTCAAAAGTATAAATGGTATTTTCTGAGAATTGACAAAATATTTGATACATTTAATATTTTTCCAGGCTGGAACATCTTTTCTTGAAACTTGGTATTATTGGATTATTTTCATCCATGTTTCGCTGTTTCTTCCTTTTAGCAACTTTGAAGAAGGCTAACAAATTAAGAAGTATTGATAATTTCACAGATACGAGTTCGTTCATGAGTTCATTTTTCTAGAAATTGGACTCAGGCGTTAGTGGTTTTCAAAATTTATTAAATTTGGTTAATGTGCAACACTCCTATTGTGAATTTTTTAAACTGTCTATACGTTCCTTAACAGATTCTATTAAGCATAATACTGCATAACCACCACTATGAAACATTTACCACCAGTAGTAATTCCCAAACTAGAGTATTTGATGGAATTTAGTGGATTTGGGAAATCGGGAGATTTCACGACATTGATTTCACGTCAAAGCTTAGTACACTGAAGCACCCATTAATTCATAAGAATGCTTACATTGTATTGGCACAAGCTGCGATAATGGAAACTTGAGTATAAGTACAGGTATAACACTGATGCGCACAACACACTAAGTAAACACTAAGCATGAATTATTAATTTGATCCTATCAGGTACTCTTTGCATTGTTTGGGGAATTTTTAATATCACTTTCGCTGCTGCTATTACATTTCCCTTGGCTGAAAAAAGCAATTAAGATCACGTCATACGCGTAGATCAGGGTCAATTTCAAATATTTACAGTATTTTTCAGGATAATCGCATAATAAATGCCCCTGTCCTTTTCGTGATAACCCCCAAATGTGAACATCTGGCTATATAGGGGATCCAATGGACAAAGCGTGCAGTCTAGGGGATTAGATACATGTATTTGCGTTCTGCCCTTACTCTGGGACATTATGCATGGATTATTATTAGATCCCTTCGCCCAGTATATTGCAATTTTTGCTCGTATACTGTCCATGGTGAAGTGGGCAACAATGTACAGTATTAGTAGTTGTAAATGAAGCCAGATAATAATTAATATTATCCAAATGAATAGTCTTTCTCCATTTCAATTAGCATTTTCGTTATAATAACCAAAATTAAAACATTAAGGGTTGTAGACTAGTCCAAGAAATAGGCCAGGTGACCACAGTGTGCAAAAAACATTCTTGCGCCAATATCTTTCTTTTCTCAAGATGGTAATCCTCGCACATGTACATGTAGGTAAACATGTGACGTGTGTAAGTTCATTTTTACACATCTTATATTATCCCGGTTCATTTTTTCCTAATGAAATATCGACTACACCGAATACTATTTTTGAATTCAATTTACCATTTGTAATGTTTTCTAATAAAAAAGATAATTCTGAGTTAATCACAAATCGAGCTTAATACTGTACAATTCTGGGATTGTACCCTAATTACCAAAAATCACTACAAAAAATAGTCTGGGTGCACCAATTCGCCTATATGCACAAGAAAGGCGACATTAAGTCCAAGTGTGTATCTTTCATTGTATCATCGTTTCATATCATGACATATTTGTCATCGTGTTATATCTGGCATTGACTTCGCATAAATAGGTAATCGAATGCAGTCGCATTAACCTCAATGCAGTTTACCTAAAAAAATGTGCATATGCAACAGATGTTGAGGGGTACAAACATTAACGGATTTTCGCTGATTTTTGACTTGTGTCACTTTTCTTGCGCACAGGCGAATTTTTAAGCAAACCTCTGTCAGTTTCCAAATGCTAACAACGGATGGCGCCACTGCACGGCTCTTGGGGGCGCCCCTTGTACATGTATTGATTTTCTGCCAGTAGTTTTCTCCTCCGCTGCGCTAGCAATGACCGAGGATGGGCTATACAAAGTGAGGCATTTTAGCAGCTCTGCCTCTGCAATTTTTGAGCCGCAAACGCCTAGTTAGGGTCTACGTGATTTATTTCGGGATATTAGATTTGAAATTCCTCGCACAGAGCGCCTATATAGCGCCTGGCGAACACCTCGGAGCATTTCTACGAGCCATTTGACAAATTTCAACTTTTTCAGAGGCCCTGGGAATTTGAATCCATTAAAATGGCCATCAATAAGGGCCCCAGCAATTCAAATATTTATTGGCCATTCGGCGCCGAATCTGATTTGTCATGGCAGAAACAAGAAAATATGGCCGAATTTTTCAATATCTTGCCATATATAGAAATCGACTCGCATCCATAACCTTGTGAAATCGCCTTTCAAAGTGGACGCGGCAGGTGGAATAACAGAAATCAATTTGAAAACGAAAAAAAAAAGATGATAATTGTCTAAGATGGTGAGGCTATGATCGCAAATTCAACAGCAACTCAGATGAAGCTTTGGCTCGCTCAAATGGTGTTGACCATATGAATAATCACAATGCATATATGAGGAGGTTATTGCAGTGATACCATTGCATGGGCCCTACAAGTGATTATGCTTTGAAAATATAACAGTACATGAGAGATGTGTAATCGTATCTTTGATAACATGTTATGCAATTAACATGTAGGCTGGAAGACTATCCTATATACGGTGTAACCTAATTCAATGAGATGATTTGCATTTGCTATTCAGTTAGTCATCGATAATTCCTTGAACATTCCATGAAGAGCAGAAATCAAACTTTTTACAGTCAAATTGAGTTAAATACTTGGGCATGTACATGTAGACACTGTGTTTAAGTGAAAATGTTGAACCCCAGACGTTTTTAAATGTTGAAACAGAACATACCTGCATATGGATACTTTAAAATGTTTTAAAGAAATGATATCGTAGGGCCGTTTAAAATGTCTTGCACTTTCAAAATAATACATTGTCTAAGTTTACATATGGGAGCCTTGGTGACGCTTATCTAAGTAAGCCATGCATGTAAACCTGTTTCACTCACACCTTGGCTTGAGCAAACGGAGTCAGGTCAACGTAGATAAAAAGGTATACATGTCGTCATTTTGACATGCTGCTGATGCAAATATTTGAAAATAATGAGAAATATGCATGCTTGGATAAGCATTTACATATCAATTGCATGCTTAACTTTCATTAGGGTACGTTAAAAGCATATCCAACATGTTTCTATACGTTGTATTTGAGAAAGCAAGTTAGTTGGTTAGTTGCGATTAGTGTCAATTTGATTATTACAATCAGCAATTATTGCACGCTTTTAGAGGAATTAATGTTGCAGTGCGCCAGAGTACCATAAACTGAACTTGAGTGTTGTCAACAATAGGCGTGAGTTTCATGCCCTTAGGCGCCGATAGGTCCAAATTTACGAATTTACTACAATTCGAAGAAATGCTGAAACCACGGAGGCCCTATTATTGCACTTAGAAAGAGGGTTATATATGGGGCCTTCGATAGGCCTTTATCTACACGCGTATGTGCCTCGCAGCTCTAAAAAATCAATAAAAATCAAGCGAAGATCTCGCCAGTAAACTCCCATGACAAATATAAATACAGCCACAAAACCAAAGAAGCGCATTTGGAATGGAATAGGTCCGTAAAACCGGCGGATTTTCAATCTTCGAATAATTTTATTTTGTTAAGTTTGGCGATCGAGCAAATCTCCATATTTCATACTCCATGTATACAACAGTTCCTGTCTGCACCTTTTGCAGGCAGTCTCGCCAAGCAACCTTCATCTATACGGGCAAATTAAGACAGCAATTTATTTGGCGCTGTAATTGGCCTCCAGGCGACAGGTAATTCGGCCATTAAAAAACAGGCGTATATACTTTATATTGTGGGTACCGTTTTATAGAAGCCCACATATAGAAGTAATAAAATGTCCATAGGGGCCATTTTCACTTTATTGGTGTTACCAAGCTGTAGTCATTCGCAGGTAGGAGTTAAATTTTCCCCGAAACATTTTGTAAAACAACGTTATTAATGGATGTATCCCAAATGCTTTTACAAACATCGTGATTTAAGACATGGAGCAGGTCATTTGATTTTTGGAATGCGCATATTTGCTAATACTGTACCTAGCATTAGAAGTTCCATCATATACATGTGTCTATTGCAGTGATTACCAGTCCGTTAGTTATAGTCTATCATTATAATTAATATAATGTGATTATGCACAGACATCACGCATTGGTTTGAATTAGTGTCAAGTACTATGTATATATAGTTTCATAGTACAGACTGCAGAATTTATGTAGGAATATATCACCAGATGAACTGCAGGAAGTTTCTCTATATAGTATAGTTTGAGCTATACCATTGGCATTATTCAAATGAGCTAGTTCCATCAAACCTATTACACAAATGCGCATGATAAGAGGGCGATAAGTCCTATATGCATGCGAAGATAGAATTTGCTGTCAGGACATGAGCGAGAATTCAAAGCTTACATTTTTTAATTAATGAAAAATGCAATCATATTCCTCAATATCATACTTCTTAAACGTTCTAATCATTATACAGGCACTATTTTTTCGCTCACAGATTTCGTACATGTAAATATTGGCTTGGTTGCTTTCCAAATTTCTATCATTGATTCAAAAGTATATAGAATCGCATTACCATGTACCGTAAAATACAGCAAACTCGGCACTTATAAATCAGCGCAAAAATCAATCATTTCTGACGCACTCAATGGGCGCGTGCCATGTCAGACTTTCATAAATATTTGCGTATCTGTTCATCATTGCCCCCTTTAGCATAATGCACAAACCAACTGAAGAAATTAGTTTTATTATAGCATTCCTTTCTTAATTAATATGCACGCCAAAAGCTCATTATTGGGGCCATTGCTTTTATTAAGCAAGAATCCGGGGCGCTCATGGCAAAAGAAAGTGGCCAATTAGTGCCCCATTTGAATTAATGCATAAGCACCTCTAATTTATTGGATAGGCAAAGGTCTAATGCTCAAATAAGCGCTGCAAAATTTCAATACAAATGTCAACGTAAATCGACGTATTTTAATCAAATAACAGATAAGTGTTATATTGGGGACACAAAAACATAATCCAAGTACGCCATGTGCAGTCTCAACGCCCATAAAAATTTAGCCACACAGATGCGAGTTTATTGCAGCTTTCTTACTTCAATTTTTTCCAATATAAATCAATGGTTAACGAGCCCTTTTGCCCCCATGGATGGAGCGAACATAGCATTTTGCATGAAGGAATTTAGGCGTCTGTGAGCAGCTCTTCGTGGAGCTCCATAGAGCTTGGCGAGAAAAAAAATTAACTCTCAGCTAAATGAATAAACGGAATTGCTAATTAACACTTCACGAGAAACTGTTATCGGACATTTAAAGAGTGAGCTCGGTTTGAAATTCCCCATGGACGAGCGCAGCGATCCAGCGCTAGATTTATCGTCGTTAATAATCTTTCACATCATTTTACTCTCCAAATTAGGAAAAATCGATTGCCAGCGATACCCAAACAATGGGTTTTTCTGCAGCTCGGAAGCCCAAATGTAAGATTCGAAGAACAATGGCCGGTATGAAGCGAGACGTCTTTTCAAAGCTCATGAAAATCCAAAAAATACCTTCTTGCCCTAAAACCACTGTGACGATCATTAGTTTCCAGAATTACAAAACATCAATTTGAAAGTACGTTTTCAAGTGTGTTGATAAACACATTTGGACACGTGCTCAGTTCAGGGTTTCTGGCCGAATTCTTGAATTAATTTTCCCGAATTTTCCTGGCTTTGCAGAGAATTAATTAGAACAAACTTGCTTACACATCTTACACATTTGCACATAATACTTTCATAAAGGGCCATGGCAAGTAATGTGTCTTCCAGCTTTTAAAGCTGTAGAGTCATCAATCCACTTGCATGCAGTATGCGTCTTCCTTTTATTATTTTAATAATTAATGCATGAAAAGAAATTTTTGAAACTTATTTAAATCATTCATTTCCAAGTGGCAGTAAACCATTAGCACTACAGAAACACTTCCTACGCAACAAAACTGTTGTAACAACAAATTTCCCTGACTTTTCCAGGTTTTATAGACGGTTAGTCACCCTGACCCTGTCAAATTTACTTCGTGACCACTACAGCAAGCAAACATTCAGCTTCCCCAGGCAAAGTTGGGTGTATGTTGGGGAAAATGTCACCATGGGGGCGTACCTCGCCATATTTACCAAAACACGAGAAATGCGTCCCCCAACACACCACGGGTCAAAAAACGTGGGAAAGGTAGTGACGGTACCGTGCAAGTGTTACTGTCGAAGCAGACGACACGTGAAGAATGAGGGGTTGAGGCAAAAAAAGGCGGAACCATGGAGCCATTGAAAACATAAGTAGGTGGAGCCCTCGATACATATCTAAATAGGAAACAACTGCAAAGTCAACATGCAAATGGGGCGAATAGGCGATCATTAGAGTCAACGAGTCGTATACGATTCCTATTAGGTCGTGTTTCAAAAAAATTGTTTCGTTCCATATAACCCCATCACCCCAAAATCCACGCCAAATCCCTGTGAGTAAACAACATATAAGGTCGCCTTTTCCGCATAGGGAACGATAAGCGTCGCCCCGACCGAAATTGATTCAACAACAGGTGTAAAGTCTTCACGGGCCATCATTATCTGGAAATTAGCATGTTTCGGGGGCAAGTAACCCTGGGGAAACAGCGTGGCCGCTTCGCAATTAGGGAGAAATTAACGACGGATTAACTGCTCTAAGTTTGTTTGCTATGTCAAAATAATAATTCGGACTCATTTGCAACACCACATGTACGAAGCGAATGCAAAACTCAAAACGCCAAGAGGCGGCTCCCCATCCCCGGCGAGATGACCAATCATTGACCGAAAAAATATGGACTTGAGACATATCGAAATGTGAACAAAATGATGGATTTCAGTCACACATAGGCAAATGTTCAAAGAGACTCGATCCCCCTATCAGCATCCGTCATCGCAGACGTCCTCAAAGTAAGGCCATAAAGAGACGTTTATGTAAGATGTCATCATCACGGGGTAGAGCCGGTACATGTACATGCTGATGAATGATAAAAGTTGAAGATGGCTTCAATATCGACTTCATCATTGCCGTTTCAAACAACATCGGGTGATGCAGTTCTGTCAAAAATGCTTATTTTTTCCCCACATCATTATTTTTTTTATTACTCTGAATTAAAATTCATCATTTCGAGCTGATTTTTAATAATAAAAAAAGTGCTCAATTAGAAATTTGTTTGATTAACGAAGCCATTTTAGGTTTCCGGGAATGCCGGCAACAGCTGACCATCGCAAATCGCGAAAACGTGATGCCATCATACTTGATCCCCCCCGAGTCACAAGTGACAGTAGCAGGGTCAGTCCAAACGAATGATTTGGCAACCCTACAGAACCGTGGCATCCGGACATCCCCCAGCACATGTCATCCCTGTGCCAGCCCTGCTTATTATTTTCCCCCCATATCATCATGTTTTTATTACTTTGAGTTAAAATTCACCATTTCGAGCTGATTTTTAATAATGAAAAAAGTGCTCAATTCGAAATTTGTTTGGTTAACGATGACATTTTGGGTTTCCGGGAATGCTGGCAACTATCGCAAATCGCCAAAAAGTGATACTTGATCGCCCCCAAGGCACAAGTGACAGTTTAGCAGGGTCAGTCCATACGAATGATTCGGCATCCTGACATCCCCAGCACATGGCATCCCTGTGCCAGGCTGCGGAGACCACGGCACAGTCGAACGAGTCTGGAGCCAAAAACATCATCACATCGTGGGCCAAATCCCGCCTCGAAGCCCACAACGCTCTAAACAACGCTGCATCTTCTTGAAAAAAGCGTTCGAGTATACCCCGGCCATCCACCGCAGCCAGTCGGCGTCAGCACGCACCCGGGTCGGCATGGCGCGCTAGGCATCACCGCAGTCGTCCAGAGGCGAGCATCATCAGAGTCGGCGCTGTTAGCAGGAGCCGAGGCAGGGTCAGCCCAGTGCCAGCCATCGTTGGTGAGGCACGCACTCACGCACCGTCTCCTCCACGCCCACGGCCGTCAGGGGAGCGCCGTTGCTTCCTGGGTTCGTCCGCCAGTCCCGCGTCCTCCGCTCTGACCAGCGCCTCGCGCTCATCTTCTGACCGCAGCCACCACGTGGCGCCCGCCGACGAGTGGCCCGAGCCCGACTCCGCTGTTCCCGAACGGATGCCGTCGACGCCATAACGGAACATTCCGCTCTTTCGGTGGACCTTCCAGTCGAAACAAGCCCTCCGAAAAAAAAAAAAAAAAAAACTCCGAAAAAAAAAAAAAAGTGCTAACCACGCGGTCTTATCGGATGACGCGCCGGACTGACTTGCCCGCTTTCTGCCCCGGTGCCTGCATCTGCCCCCCGTCGCCCGTACCTTTTGGGACATTTCGCTAAGCTGGCCAAAGAGGGCCTGACCAGCGCCGTGCCCGCAGCGGAACTAAGCAGGGGGATTCGGGTGATGTCCTATCCTCAATTTGGATACACGCACAGCAGCCGGTCATCTCCGGTAAGTCCTCTTTTTCGCAGCGACCTAGGTGCCCCAACACCTGGTCGCAACTTTGTGCTTGTTCCCAGTGAGAAACGATGTCGCGTCCAGGCCCAAACCTGATTAAAACTGTCTGCTCCAGCTGTTGACTTGCGCAAATTACTCGTTAACGACTTTTATAAAGGGTAATAGAAGGGACCGTCCATTAGGAATCACATCTGTCCAATACGAGAGGCAGAAATGATACATTTGTTAAAAATGTATCATTGTGTTAAAATGAGACCAGTGGTCAGAGGCCTTCTTGCGATGAATTCTACCCATAAGCGGAAAAGTCACCGCTATAACTAATATCAGACTAACTTGTAATGCTAAGAGGGCTATAGGCTTCCATGTCTGTATTAGCTCTTATCGAAACATGTTTTGCAAATGTATGCTCGTCACACGCATGCATGTTGGCGAAATTCATGTCATGGTCATCTTGTCCACAGCTGCACAACTTTGAAATCACGGAAAACGCATTTCATATTATTAACAATCATGCGTCTATTTCACAAAACACGACTCTTTCACTCATGACTTAAGTTCGTTAAAAATGGAGTTGAAATAAATGGCCTGCTTACATCGCGTTTATGTTCTAGACCAGTTTATCCCAAATGTGCGTACCACTGCCACACATTGAACAAGTCATGCTTGCAAACATGTAAACCTGTATTTAAAATCACGATTCTCATAACATGTGTTATGCATTAAGCCTTAATGTTGTGCACCGTTTATTATTTCCGTTATATAAGGTCCAAAGCGATGGGGCCGACAAAATGCACATGCACATGCATGCATGCATGATACACTATACATGTTAAGGAATTGTTGAAAACGTCAAAATGGAATTCTGACTAAGGAATTATGCAACACATATGCATGCCATGCATAACAAAATGAATATGGCTTACATGCACTTTTTTCGTAAACTACATATTTGATATAAAAAGTTAAACTGTAGCCTTTTCCAGTTGTCCAATCCAGTCAGATAAATAAGGGAAATGTCATAAAACACATGTTTCTTAGGGGCAATTAATATTTTTACTGTAGTATTTGAAGACCAGCTTGGTTTCTTTAACATTGATACTCGCATACATGTTTTGGAGCTGCAAAATTGCTCGCAATAGCAAAGATATTAGCAATCGATATGGCCCTTATACCGGTATCTTTATTGAAACATGCCCTTGCATTCTTGCCTATCTTAATTGTAAAATCGCTCAAATATAAACATTTTGCTGATATACTCGATATAGCTTTTCTAATATGAAAGTACTGGTGGTATTTCTAAGATATATGAAATACTTGAAATATTCTGAACATTCATTACTAATTACGACGGCAAGATGTCATGCAGCTAAATCACGATCCAATGTCTGCAGTATAGGCTAATTAGAACTGGACCACTTAAACATACAGTACTTAGTATTAATGTCGGCATTTGCTGAAATTGATACTATTATTGGCCGTGAATATGTTCAGTGAATATGTTGTGTTATAGCAACAAGGCGTTACACAATTAGTTACTGTTACATGTTTTAACGTTATCATTAGAATGTTTAAAAAACGCAAGTATACGACTAAAATCTATAGCAACCATAAATATAAAATTTATACGATGGATACTCATACATATGTTTCGTAATTAAGATTATAACTTGTCAGTGGGAACGCGTGCATGTTTTAGAACGTATACAGTGTACATCTAAGTGTTAATTATTTGTAGATCAATGCAAAAGTTTGTTGCCTATATATCAGCCAATTTTACTCAAGATTTGTCCATGCATATGCGTGTCAGTTCTATATATATGGACGTCAAAGCACCATGCCCCAAAAAACGACCACACGTTCGCAAATTCTATAAGCTTACATGTTGTCCAAATTTAAAATGTAGTTAACACCGTTTCTAGCATTACCATTCAGGTTTTTGCCAA
>JAQFYZ010001323.1:0-24854 GCA_034695085.1 Cylindroiulus punctatus | reverse complement strand
GACCGGCCGTGGTATGTCTTCATTTCAAACCAGTAGCGACTCCTAGTGAGTACCCGTAACAAAGGGGAATGCTACACGTCATAGTCATAGTCATAGTCATAGTCATATCGTTTTTATTAATATCATATGCATTTCCACAAGTTGTCAAGAGCACATCCCAAAAAACGCAAGTCGCTTTTAATGTTTACAAAAACAATATTTTAATATGTTGATCAGGAAAGGATAAACTGCGTTTCGCAATTTTGTGCAGGGTGTCCCCAAAGTCACGACGCAGCTTGGCATAACTTAACAACTTACATTCCTTAACATAAACTTTGGAATGTAGGCTATGTAGCTTATTTATAAATGCAGAAATTGTGGTTTATCACGCTACTGCAACTTTGTTGGACAGGGATGACATTGCTTTTAAGTCATTACACTTTTGGAAAGTGTTACATGTACATGTACGTGTAGCAGCAAGGCTCGGTGACTCAACATTGTATGTAATTTTAAAATGTGGTGTTTTTCTTCACAATGGGTGCCATTGACCCCTCATCTCATTGGCCATTCAAGCTGGCTAATTGCTGCATTTTAATTTCCAAGACAATTGGAAGGTAATTTGATGTTGGCTATGCAGGTGACCCGTTTTACGCCTTTGTGATTTTTTAGGAGATAAAGTAGTCCCAAAAAATCGCCTATAAAGTTGATAGCGAACTAACTATTTATTAGAAACTTTTATTACATTGGTCACAATTTTGCGTGGGCCACGTGACGCAATCAGATCGCCTACCTTGCCCACGCAAAAATGGAGGTGGAAAATTATCATTGCTGTGTACACATGATTATGAGATGCTTTATTACATATTAGGCGTACTAATCCTTCAAGTGTTTCTAAAATTATACATTTTTGTATTTGTTGAACAACTATGTGCAGGGTGATCATGATTTCTCACTCATTATGCTTATTGTCCACTTGTAATTTTTTGGCTTAATTTTGTCTTAAGTTGGCTATCCTAATTTTCTGGCCCCACCCACTCTCCAAACTCTTAATTTTCTTAAGTATGATCAACGCCACCAAGGGGGAAGAAAGTGCAGGAAATGATGTCTATAGGCCAAAGCGCCGCCTGAAAATCCCCAGTAAATTCGTGCAGTATCTGGAAACACTGGCTGTAGATCTGCCCCTAATTCTATTAATTTTTTTAATGCTGCGCTACGATTGGTCTAAAGTAGAACAGAGCTCTACTCGTAATTTTCTTCCAATTTTCTATAAGTGTTTGCCTTAAAAAAAATTTACTCCAAATTAAGACAAAAATTACAAGTGGACAGTTATGGTGCCTGCACACTTGTAATTTTTGCCCACGTTCGGAGGAAGTTTTTGCCATTTTATGTAGGTAAACCTTGGGCAAAGTTGGGCAAAAAACTCCGGGCAAAAATTACAAGTGTGCAGGCACCATTAGCTTAACTATGATTATTTTCAAATTTCACAATAGATTTTTTAAAAAAAAAGAGAAATTTGGGTAATTTTTTTGATAATGTCATTAACTGCATGTATAAAGGGAGCGCCGTTCGCGAACTATTTCAATCACTATATCCAGGTCGTAATGGAATGTAATGAATGCAATATAATATGCCTCATGCGCATTTTTCAAATAATTGAATGAAAAATAATGATTTTCTGTAAATTTCGTTTCGTGAAAAACTGCTTGTCGAGCAACAGTTACTTGTTGAACCATATGCAATTTGAAAAAAAAATGAAGGTTCCACCGAGATTTGAACTCGGATCGCAGGATTCAGAGTCCTGAGTGCTAACCATTACACCATGGAACCGCTGGTTATTAATTGTTTCTTTTAGAGAAGTTTGCATTAAGATACGGCAGAAATTATTAAAATATTCAAAGCAATATGCCTCAGGATGCTCATTTTTCTAATAATTTTAGACCACTTTTTTTTAAGAACTTATTATATTAAAGCAATATGCTTGATGTTAACTATCCACTTGTAATTTTTGTCTAATTTTGACGTTAATTTTCTCTTAAGGCGAAACTTATAGAAAATTAGCAGAAAATTACGAGTAGAGCTCTGTTCTACTTTAGTCCCAAACATATCGCAGCATTAAAATAATTAAGAAAATTAGGGCGGAGCTACAGCCAATGTTGCCAGACATGAATTTACTGGGGATTTTCTGGCCGCGCTTTTGCCAATACACATCTTTTCCAGCACTTTCTTCTCCGTTGGCGGCGCTGCTCATACTTAAGAAAATTAGGAGGTTGGCGTGTGTGTAGGGTCGGAAAATTAGGAAAGCCTACTTACGACAAAATTAAGCTAAGAAATTACAAGTGGACAGAAGCATTATGCACATTTTTCGATTAATTTGATGAAAAATAAAGGAATATTAGTATTCAGTGAATTTAGCACTTACGTTTATTACAAGTTGCAAAATAAAAAAGAAGGTTCCACCGAGATTTGAACTCGGATCGCAGGATTCAGAGTCCTGAGTGCTAACCATTACACCATGGAACCACTTGACGAAAGCAGTCACATTTCTGCTTGAAAACTAGATGACCCACTTGTTTCGGACAAGATTACAATGAAGCTAATTTGCAAACCAGTTTTCTTATCCCCTAATCCCCTACTGTCCACTCATTAGATTTTCCATAGGTTCGTTTTACCGTAGAATACAGGCATTTCCATGGTCTAATGGCTAGCATTCTGGACCTCGAATGCTGCGATCCGAGTTCAAATCTCGTTGTTACCTTCTTTTTTTAATTTTATTTTTTTTTGCAAGTATTGAGTGGAAGACATTTAACTTTTTTTTGTCTAGCAGAAGGATTGCCATGTTACATCATTGGCCAGCCAATGATGGTGGGGAAGGCCATATCCACCATATCAGTAATAGGGAAATTTCACAAATTCCCAAAACACGAAACAACAATTTATTTAGAAATGATATCACCATCGTAATAATTTGCAGTACGTCCTTAAATGTGCCTAGTTTTCTCTCACTATCATGTTTAAACATCAATAAAACGGTAGCAAATGAAATGGCAAGCAGACATGTTTGTGACGTCACAATTTGGCATCACACGGTGCAATGTGTTATAATGTCAACAAAATTCGAGAAACCTACTGTCTGTAACAGCAGCGCTACTGTACAGGCATTAAAGAGTGCCAAAAGTTTGACAAAGTTGTTCAAAAAAGTGTTGAAAAAATTTGTACAATATGCAGAACTTTATGTAAAGAACAACCGCGTTGATGTAACTTACGGTGTTTCTAACTTTTTTTTTTAAACTTTTGTATTTTGTGTGTTGCTCTGTTGCTTTTGCTGGTACTTTATATAAGCTTAATTTGCTGCCCAATTTACCACAGAAAACTGCATCGAAATTGATTATTTTATCTAATTTGACTAAATTCCAATACCAGCGAATTCCAAAGAAATTTATGAGCCGCCCTTCACACAGACGGAATTTCTGGACGCTTGTTAGTCTGAAAGCAAAAGCGCCGTAGCCTTGTTTTCTGTTGTCTGCTTGGCTGACGACATAACGTAGGCAGTGCTTGTGTAGAAGGTGTGTTGTTTGTGATCCGAATTTTTGTGCGTGTTTTTAACTTGATGTTTGGTGATAATTCCTTGGATTTTACACTAACTTTAGGATACAGATGTCGAGTCTAAGGTAAGAACACGCATTTCATATCTTGGAATGAACTTTCTCCGCGAAAATGAAACGGTTTTTTTTCGTATAGGATTTTTCGGGAAAAATGCGTTAGGCCTAACATTCTTTTACCTGTAGAATGCGTTCACCCTAACGCAAAACAATGTAATGTAACAATTGTTTTCCTACTTGTTTTATGACAAATCTGTACCAAGGTGATAAGTCTATGACGTGTTGACCATGCGCGTTTTTAAGGTTAAGAAAATGTCGGTGCAGGGTTGTTCTAAAGGGGCTTCTTTAGGTGAAATTACATGTACATGTACATGTAGGTCCACAACCTCCACAAGTGAACCAATCATATTTAGGATTTCTCAATGGGTCCGTCAGTGCCACTGCTGAAAGATGTGATGTCACAATTTCATGTATGGTAATAGGTTTTAGGTAGGCTATTGCAATGGTGAAGTATTTGGAATGTCAAGGTTAGGGAAAGACATCTGACCTTGACCTTCCAATACTCAGGTTTTATGTATCCATCGCGTGTCGATTTCTTTTAACCCTGGTGTCTTTTCTTCACCTAATTATCTTAATGTATTAATTCCTCACTAATTTCGCCGCTAAATTTTGTTCAGTGTTACTGGGGCTTTTGAAGTCAGAAATCGACGAAGGCCACAAGATGTGACCTACAGTACATTTGGTGTGAAAGCAATTCAGAATTGAATTTGAACGGAATTTCTTTAATATTTGGCAACTACATTGGAGTTTGGGCATTCATTTTCATTACCATGTTATAGGTTTTATGCGCATTTTACAATGTTTAAAGTTTTTTACTACATGTACAGTCTCAAAATTAACGAGAAGCAATGTCAAACAGGCAAGGCAGCTATAGACTTGCTCATATGGTATTAATTCATATCTGAATTTGTGTATCTTCGAATATAAGGCGACAAATTTCCATGAACCATGTTTTATTGTGTATACAGTGTACATTGTTACCAAAAGTTAAAAATTGAAGAAGGAGCCATAATTAATGAAAATTATTCTGGAGTTTGAGTGAGTTTTTCTTGAGGAGCGATCTTCATACTGTATATCAGCTTCTTCGTCAGATGTTTCTTTTCTTCCTCATACGAAAAACTTGCCCTGGAAATTGAAAAGAGTTCCATAACTGTTTTTTGCAAAACATTTGCCGATAGGGTATATATTTCGAATGTGACTATACTTTCTATTCCTGAAGAAGTTCAGGATATTCTAGAAATTTCTGTTGAATTTTATGCAAGTAATGCTGGTATTTAAAGACTGAAATGTGTGAACAATTGTGAAAACGTTTCGAAAAAATATTCACAACTGACATCTGGAAGCACATGTACTGAGTAATCTAGTAAATTGGAATGCATTTCAACGGATAATATGGAACAAATGAGTATTTTCTGTTAAAATCTGGAAACATCTTGGTGGACTGAATAGATTAAAAGTATTACTAGTTTAGTCTGGTAAAAGAAAAAAGTTGGATATCCATAGCAGAATATGAAATCCAATTCCGAGATCATAATAATCAGTCGAATTGATAATCCAGCATATCAGTCTTCAGCAACATCTCAACTGTATCTTTAACGCACTGCCAACATGCTAATTTGTAAATGGGGTTAGTGCCTCCATCAGCCAAGGTGGAATCAAGAACTTAAGATGTTGTTTTTAGGAGGCACAACACCGAGGCTAGAATTGTTAAATTAACTCGATTCTAAGTTCCTCAATATGAAGCATTGCATTTATGTACAAGTATACAAGGAAGTAATTAAAGGAATGTGTACCCTAATACAATTGAAGCCATGATACCTTTCATCTGATTTATTTTACTTAGGCGAATCCTTGAAATCATTTGAACAGGATAACACCAGAAACCTTTTGCACACAACAATTTCAAATATTGCGAATTTGTAATTCACTCACCTGACCATCATCCCGTCCTAGTCATTGGCCTGGGCCCTCTTCAGTGCCACTTGCACAGCGACGATTTTTTTTCTCTTATCAATGCGTACACATTTTGCGAACAAACAAAATCGGTTGTGTCCGCGTTTTGTTTCTGTAAATCCATGGTTTCTACACTTCGCACAAATGGGAACGCGAGGTGCCGCACCCTGAGGATTTTGCTGCTGATCAGGACCTTCGTTTTGATGTGGAGCGTCCATGCTTGCGTGCTCAGATATTCTCTCTTGCTCTACCTTCATTGAAGTTCATCGCCAGAGCGAGTGTTATCAGCAAGAGAACCTCGGGGGTGTGGTTTCATAAATCCGACAGTTAGTGGCACTTACCAACCAATATGGTTGTATGTTCTTTGTTTGACCATAATGACCCCATAAAGGGGGGAGGATGACAGGGCTGTAGGGGGTACTGTAAATTACTGAAATTTTTTAAAAGCTGTCTACAATCATTTGTGATCAACATTTTCGCCTGCAGCTAATAATTCACAATTATGAAATTTATATTTCTGAGTTTTGGGATAAATAATCAATAAACTTATCATTAACTCAAAACGGCCACAGTCCACTGGTCATTTTATATGACGTCTCAATTCTGCATCAATTGCAATGACATTGGCATTTGCACGTGCAGCAGTAATAATTTTTTTCTTCCACATTTTTAAAATTCCACATTACATTTACAGTGTGATGATAAACTGCGACGTTATCAAGTCCGACAAGCATTTGAAAGTTTCGCCGTTGTTGTGATTTTTCAACATGAAATTACGAGAAAACAATGCACATGTGAGGGCGGAAAACGATTCAATTTACTACTATGGTGATATTATTTCTAAAGAAATGGTTTTTACGCAATTTGTAAATTTGTGAACTTAGCTCTATACATATAGAGCTTTCATTTCATACCTTTTTCCTGCAGCACTTTTCTTACACTGACCTCCATATAATGAGTAAAAAATTCAGTTTCACCATGGACACAAGTGACATAATCAAGTATTTTATAAATGAAAATGTAATTATGTTTGCAAATGTCGATATATGGCAACGAGGGAGATTACATCTTATTTGAAGAAGTAAATTAATTGAAATTATTGAAAGATATATTTGATATGGGTCAGCTTGAATACAGTAACATAGCTGCCATTTCCGAAACTAGGGAGTTTTTTTTGGTAACTCCATTCGGTATTCACTACATACCACATGGCACAGAACATATTTGGCATTGCCAAATGTTCTACAACGTCTAGTCGGCTAGTTGAAATTATTCAAATCAATACCCAACCGTGATCAAGGACATGCCATGTGCTAGGGAACGAAATTAATCAACCCAATTTGTCAACACCTCATTAGACTGCATATCAGCTTCATTTCCAAAATGAATTTCGTCTTTTCATGAAGTCATCTTTTCATTGCTAAATAGTTAATGGTAACTAATTCCACACTGAATGCATCACGTGTCTCTGTTTGTTTCACTTTTTGCTGTCTTTCATGAACCAAATCAGCCATGCAGTATACTCACTTGATGATTCGCCTCTAAATTGTTTTTTTACACAAACGCACTCTGAAAAAATTGAGACGAATTCCCATAAACCTTGTTTTATTGCATACAGTTGTTGGAACAAAAAGTACAAGAATTCTGATAAAGTTGAAAAAATATCAATTTTTGATTATCCGGAAATTCGCGGTAATTGCTTAAGATATACAGTAGATATCCCTTAGTTCTTCATCACGACAACAACCCTGGAAAACAAAGAAAAAATTTTATCAATGAGTTCTTTTCACAAACCTGTCATTTTTGCACATACAAGCCATTTTTGCAAACTTGGTACACTATAATTGCAAATTTTGACGCCTTCAATAATATTCATTTCGGAATATTATGTGTATATATTGTACAACTTTTCTGAGGGCATAGTGGAGATTTATTTGAAATAATCTGTTATTGAAGATCGTTTATTATTTCTTTTGCGACATTTCTTCTAATTGTACAAAAGTGTCAAGTCTGAATGAGAAGGAAGTTGAAATTTCATTCAGACACTTAACTACCCTGCACACCTACACTACAAGTAAAGGCTATTTGAAATAATGTTTTTTGATGGTTGTACAAATACATGTGCAAATGGGACTGTCTTGCAACGGGAAGTCTGTCATCAGATCGATGACATCTTAACAGCACCTTCTGCGAGCTGATAAATGTAACATTATTTCTGTATAGGCTGTGACGGAGATTGGAAATACTGTTCGTTATAAGCGAGTTCGTTATAACAAGGTTTGACTGTACTTCCAAATTATGAGGTACATGACTAGGAAAAATTGGGAAAACCTGTAATTCAGAGAAAAATGTAAGAGCATACAGTAGGCTGTCAGTAGCCTAAAGTAAAAAGCCAGAAAGTATAAATTTCTGCAGAATTATTTTGGGTTAATTTTTTTCTGCAGAATTCTGCATGTATTTTCTGCAGATAAAATTTGGGCACAAAATTGTTTAAAAGAATAAATTATATCTACAGGTACACCCATGTACATGCATACATACATATTCAAATAAGTAAGCAATGCAATTATGGATTTTCAATTACCAGTGTCTCAGATACCAAATAATCGAGATAGATAGAGCCAACCAGAGCTGTTTTCCCAAAACTGTCCGAGTGGCCCTGTGGGTAAGGCACCAAGCTGTCAAAGAATTGACCCCTGGTTCGATTTCCAGTAGTGGCAATTTTTTTTAATACGAAAATGGTAGAAAATATTCTGCAGAAATAGTTATGCAGGTCTTCTGCAGAAATAGTTATGCAGGTCTTCTGCAGAAATATTTCTGCAGGAAAACATATCAAATTGCTGCAGAGTATGCAGAATTCTGCAGAATGTTTTTCAATAGGGTACTTACCTAAGTAAATTGGTCTCATCCTGCCCTTGCTAGCTGGGCCAGTCTTTTGCGATATTGATCCACCATCATTCTCTGTCTCTCCTTAACGAGCTCACATCTGGGACAGTAACAATCTCTGAAGGGACAGTATAGATTGCCCCGCCGGTGTGGTGGGAATTTGGTAAAGTGGTGTCTGCACTTTTCACAATTTGGCGAATTTCGATGTGGAGCATCCATGGTTGTGGCTCGTCTGGAACCTCCTTAAATTGAAGGTGCTTGTTGTTGGTGCACAACTGATAACCTCCATCAGGGACCTTTTATAATACTCTGGCTGGATAGCGACGTTTTTGGATGTATGACACCAGCCCCTAAGGTTCTTACACAGGATTTCATTTAGGGGGAGGAGCTTCAGCCTCGTCGTCCATGGAAAGTTTTCAGATGTGCTCAGTAATTTATTCATGAACTGTTGGCTTTCAGCATATACCCAGACATCCTGCGAAACATTTCTCAAAGAATTGAATTTTTCTAGTTTTCTCATATTTGATGAACTTGACCATGCAGCTTTTATCATCTTTTTAACATACATGTACATGGTTCCCCCAGTTCTGGCAAACCTGGAAAAATTAAGGGAGTTGGAAAGGCCTGGAAAAATCAAGGATGATTGTTTTATTTGAAAATAGTCGGGAAAATTTAACAAATTTCTTGACACATACATGTAAGTTAAGAAACGCAAGCTATAAATTAAAGCGATCAATTCTGTGGAAGAGATCGATGATGACATTTTTCAAATTAGAAAAAAACTAATCTGAACTTGAAGCTTTTTATTAAAATATGTGCTCCATTGGTTCCTTTTGAAGTTGGCGTTGACCTCACAATTAAGTGTTTTACATTGACAAATGTCATATTTTCGCATGTTTAATGGACAGGGACAGTCTTTTAAAGTTTAAAAGTCAGGGAAAAATTAGGGATGTTGAAAATTCAATTTCTGAGGCAACCCTGTCATAGGAATTAAATGATTGCCATTGGTGTAAATAGAGGGGGAAAGTGATAGTGGTGTAACTCAATTTTACGTGCAAAAAATGGATTCTACAGATATGAAACTGTTGTATGAAAATCGGCACATGTGCACTTGTTTCGCAATATGTGAAAATGACTTACTTCATTATCAATTTCATCCCTTCAAATGTTATGGATGGAATCATTGCAGCAATTACGGATTTGATATAGTGTATATTTAAAATTAATATTATTGAAGGGGAATGCACATTTAAACAAATGAATGCACATTTTACACTGATGTCATTTTGAAAAGCACAGCCTCAATAGTTATCTACATTTCCCTGACACCATGTCAAATTCCTTAACCTCTGCTAAGTCTAGACCCAAACGAATCGCTACTCGTACATGTATTTCAGCTGAGAAGCAGATTTGCAGGAAATTACTCCTTTGACTTTGGTTGAACTTGGTACACATTTTAACTTGTAATAAATGGTGAGGATTCAGGCACGTCTCCTAAAATGGCCCCCCTAGATTATGTATTTTTTCATTCGTCTAGAAGTGGTCGTTGACTCGCTATACTGTATATACAGTTGTTTTCAAAAATCAGAGTGTAATAGAATTGATGTTGATTAGCCTTTATTTCTGACTCGGGCAAGTAGGACCAACATCAGAATACATGGTGAGAGAAAATTTGAGTCTATAACTATTTCAAATACAGAAGTCTCGAAAAGCTGAAAGATGACATTGTGATTAGTAGACGATTAAATAACCTAGGAATACGTGACATGCCAGGAATTCAAACTATGCTGCACAACTGTACAAAATTTAAAGCCTGTTGATATAGTGTAAAACTCTGCAACCAGATCAAAATGAAAGCTTCATTTGCTACCACATGCAGTCAACACGTATACCATCTTTATTTTTTGATTGATGTCACTAATAAACCTACTTACCCTTTTTTCGAATAAATAAATTGCATTTTAGTATATGACTCGATCCTATAGGATCTATGGCTTGGAAGCATGCAGACACTGTTCAATTCAATTTAATACACCCAAAAGCACTTTAGATACCATGACGTGGGGACAATGAAGGAAAAATGAAAGTAAAATTAAATAAACAAAATGCGCAATGAGCAAATCCAACTAGTAAAATAAAAGTGAGAGAAAATGGAAGTAAGAGAATTCATGCACCCTCTGGCTTGGTGTAATTTTTTTTATCAATATTGAGGGCTTTAGAGGTTTGGTTAAACAAAGTATTATGGATCAAGGATCATAGAAAGGTGGAGTTTTTAACTTCTCGATGGTTGTTGAATAACAATTAATAAGAAGAATTGTTCGCTCGAACTATTGGTGGGGGATTTGAGAACAAAATGTGGAGACCTGGTTATTATCTTATCGATTGAGTAGTTGGGTATCCTTTGATAGCTCCTCTGATGGTAAAATACATCTCAATGTCATGCTTCCCAATTACAAAAATGTTACAGCAAATAATTATAACAATAACAAGGAAAAAATAAAAGCGTGCTTTTATAAAATACAGAAAATATAGGAAAATACAATTCATTAGCAAAATGTACCACAATGCCATCTTATACTAAACAACGATATTGTAACACACATGGTTGTCATACTAATGACTGCCAAATTTCATTTGCAATTGTTCTGTGCTCTACAGGTAACATACCAATCCAAGCATGCAAAAACAAAGCTGTTCGCTACAATATATTTATGGATGCAGGTCAATACGGACAATTTCACAGCAATTTGTTATTAATTGTAAATTGGCTTCTACAGATTTTGTCATGTAAGGTGCATCACTTGGCGTGCTATCCAAAACTAACGCTTACATTATGTCAGTGAAACTGGCTGCCATTTCGGCGTGTTCAAGAAGGATGTCGTGGCCAAAAATGGAAGTTGCAGGATTAGGGCTTTGCGAAGATGGTCGCTTGATTTGGCAAATTTTAAAATCATAACCCAAGCCTTTGACTCCGGCCCTTGTGTGCAAAACCTCGATTCGCCCAATGAGGGAAGCATATTGACCTAGAAATCTAGTTAAGACTAGCCAGGTTTTCCATTGATATTTTTGTAATGATTTCTTTTTAAAAACAAGATTGTTTTGTCGATGAAGCTTTTGGAAGTTAGGCCCTTCTCTGCCATTTTGAAGCAGGAATTCTTGGTCCTTTAGTTCTTGAAATATTTCCGCCTGATGTGCCGGTCTAGCGAATTGAAAATCATCGGCACTAAAGCTTTTCTTTTTTATGTTATCTTCGGTGATGAACTGATGCTTTTGGTTTGCATCAACGAAAGCGTACACAAACACAATTGTTCGATTTGTGGTTTTGAAAAGTTCCAAAAAATTTTCCTTTCCAAACTCCTCCATCTGTTTCTGCGTCCTTTTGCGGTAAGTTCCATTTTCTCTGGACTCCTTGGCCTTTGGCTCATTGACTGCAAGTTCATAGAATTTTTCCACAATATTATTTGTGCAACCCGACTTCATGGCAGCATTTATCATGATACACGAATTGCGAATCTGAGAACAAGCGTCTCGAGTTGATTGACCAAAACCAGATTTTACGTGGTAGATGTAAACTTTCTTCTTCGTGTAGTGCAAGACATCGAACAATTCAATATCATCTGGTAAAATGCGATCGCCAACAATCCAACCGCTGGCATCCGTTGATTTGTATGGCTGTCTATGACCACCGATGTTAATGGCATCATACAAGTATGTTTCATTGTAAGGTCCTTCCTTCATTCTCCAGAGGTTGGTCAGTTCTGCAGACTTCCAGACTTCTTTTTGAGCATCGGTAAACTGATCTTCTTGGCATCCAAGATTTTTTAAAAAAAATGCATTCTTTACTGTTATCTTTCGTTCGTTTGAACCCACTCCCTTGTTACTTTCTTGATTTGATTTGGCATTGTCCTGCCCTTGCTTTCCATTGTCTGCCATTGTTATGTCATTGCCTTGCTTTCCAGCAATATTTTTCTTTGTTTTCAACTTGGGTACTTTGGCCTTCCTTTTTGTTGGATTTTTTTCATTAACTCGTTCCACCACGCTTCGTTGTTGCCGAAGGTGACGAAATATTTCCTTCGCAAGTTCATCAGCAGATTTCTGATGTTCAACTACACTTTCAAACATCTTTTCGGAAACCGTTTTATTGTTTCTCAAGATTTCTTCAATTTTATCTTTGAAATAACTAATCTCTGGCACCTGGAGAATTTCACCTTGCAGTTTGTCGTGCACCACATTGCCATCAGCATCCACAAAATTGTGTTGGTTATTAAAAAATTGTTCTTCCAAAATTGTTTTGTCTTCATCCAATTCCAAGTCTCTTAACAGATTCCCAATGGTCAACTGATACTCAGGCTCCCAAGGATGTGGCAAGAATCCTTCGCTGTCGTCGTCAATAATGCATTCGGTCATGCATTCCTTAAAACTGTCATTGATTATTTGATGGACATCGTCCGATGTTTCGTACCAACGTGTGTTAAATTTGTAGTAGTGATTGGATTTGTAATCCACTTCACCAATCAGACACTTCACTATGGGCTCGCAATCCCATTTCCCTCCTATTGAAAAACCTAAGCTTACTTTGCCTATCAATTCCTTAAATTTATCCGAAGCCTCCGTAGCCGACTCATCAAATATTGCTTTGAATCCATCTTTTTTTACCACTTGGACCATTTCGTCAAACGAAATTTTGTGGGTAAACGTCTGAGTGACTATGTCGTTTCCATTCCTATACCGCAAGCAATAGTCATCTGCTTGGTAAAAATCGTGTGTTTTAGGATGGCATAACTCCCAAGAATGCATTTTCTGCCCTTTGAAGCAGTTCCATAATATTTTCATTACACATTCATCCAGCTCGAATTGGACAGTGTAAGGTACGGGTCTCAAGTATTTCAGATATGCGAATCCTTCTGTGTCATCGATCTCAACTTCTGGCTCCATAGAAGAATCAGCGTTATTGTAAAATTTATAGGTTTTCAGTCCTCGGGAAATGGTGGATAAATGGTTAAACAACAGAAAATAAGATTTCATATTAGTTTTCAATGAAATTCTTATCCCACTTTGTTGGACTTCAACTTTTACTTCTTTTTGAGCTTTGTTTCCATCAAAGAGTCCCTTCACGCCATAAACTGAGGCATCCTTCCTAAAATTACATACAAAATTGGTGAACAATTTATAAGTGTGGCTTGGGTCGTATAATTCACGAGCTCTAAGCAACTCCTGAGATGAAATGACATTCCCGGTGATGTTTTTGGTAGTTTCTCTGGAGCAACTGCTGGCATCTAGCAACCGTTCTGCGATCTTCATAGGGAAGTCGAAATCAGAATAGCTTTGAATGGGCACATATGCATGTTTACCTTTACATAACGCAAATATTTCCTCATCACAGTTGACTTTGCGATAAAACAGAAAAATGTCGTTATGGTTTTTCTGTTCCTCCACTATGATTTGCTTCTTCAAGCTTTTCAACAACTTTGATACATGTGTCTGGAAAGCGACTGTTTGTTTGCAGTATATAACAGAATAATCATTGCGGTAAGTTGCGCTGAATTCGCTATCATCTAGGTTATGGGTCGAAAACTTTTTTTTTTCATACTTGTCGTTGTATTGAGAGATAATGAATTTGGCCAGTGTTTCGGTTGTTGGAAGATTTTCATCATTGTATTTTTGTTTAAAATCAGTCCGTGCCTTGTCTACGTTGACTTTCTTAATGGTCATTTTGTCTAGTGGGAAAATTGAGTGTGGTTCTTCAGATGACATCGTTTCCTGCAAATCACCCAAATCGATCTCCTCTTCATCATCACTTTCGCTGGAGCTCTCATCACATTGGGATACATTAAAATGGGCTCTCTTCATGTTCTTCAACTGCTTCTCATGAAGTTATAACTGATCTGCAAAGACAAACATAATGAGTTCACATGTTAATAATATCAACACGCGTGGAAATATTCAATATTCAGGGTGATTCAGAAACATGAGTGCTGAAGTCATCATAATGTGAAGTGCGTTAATGGGTCTGAGGAAATCGAGCGATATCAATGATGCCACAACAACCACTTTATCCTTTGACCTACATGTAGCTTCAAGTTCATTCCGTGGTTAGCTCAAACCACTTTTTGTTTCCCTCATCTCTGCTCATTTGGTATGGCAATGGGTGTCCTAGCTCTCTATGAACTATAGGTATCGAAATTTTTTTTGAATTTGTTGTTCAAATTGATATCTTTGGATTCTGCAATCCTCTGGGAGGGGATCCAACACCCAGATCCCCATAGTTACCCTATGGGGTCACTACCACTGAGGGTTTTGGTGGAAAAATGTGTAACCCAGGCGGTGTTGATCGGACAGAGTTTTTGTAGTATTTTTTATTTCATTGTACTCGTCAAGCTTTGTAAAACGACACCTCCAACAACGTCTTAGGCTCGGTGCACACGAGCGTTTTTTTACAGTGCGTTTTCTGACCGTTGGACGAGCGGTGACCCTGCGTCACTACTCCAATTTACACGTTGCGTGAAAAAACGCACGTTTTGCAGACGAGAAATGCAGACGAAGCTTCCAAATACAGCTAAGGCGCTTCATCTCCCAGCCCTACTGCATGTTAAAAACACGCGGTTGACTTGCGTTCTAGTGAAGCACGCAAGTGAAAAAACGACGCTGTGGTACCGTAGTCAGACCGCAACCGCAGTCCGGCTGATGCACACATGTAGGTGTGCACGCAGCCACTGGCACTAATGCTTCGGTTTAACACACTGCAAAAAACCGTTGCGTCCCTGCGGTAAAAAAATGCTCGTGTGCACCGAGCCTTACACGTTCTTGAGATGTACTAATTTTTCCACGGAGTGGACTGGCCATTTTCCCACTCCAGCTTGGCGGTCATCTTGTGATGGCGTATGACGGCATGCACTCAAGTGTAATATCTCCCCACATTCTTTGATCCTTCCTCATTCGAACGGTGTATCGCTTACAGTAGAACCTCTCTTAACTGATAACCTCCATAAGCTAATATCATTGGCTGGTCCCGAGCTCGTCCCCATCCTGATTAATGACCCTGTCCAAACCAGTAACCTGCCTAAACTGTTACATGCCGCACGGTCCCTACAGTATTCGCTTAGATAGGTTCTACTGTATTTCAACATGCGTTATATTTTTAACGTTATCTATAACTTGTCTGGTATACACCAATGCGTAACATAGTTTTGCGTAAATCCCCCCCTAGAAAGACCTGCGGTGTTCACATATACAGTAGAACCTGTCTAAGTCAATACTGTAGTGACCGGGCATCACATATCGGTTAAGACAGATTATTGACTTAAGCAGGGACATTAATCAAGCATGGGGATGAGCTCGGGACCGGCCGCTGGTATTAGGTTATGGAGGTTATATGTTTACACAGTATAAGTTAAGGCAGGTTCTTCTGTATATCGTTTTGGCGATGTCTTCCATTTTTTTCCATTACATTTCACTGTGTGATGTCGAACTGTGACGTCATCAACATTTCCGACCGTTTGAAAATCCCACCATTTTTGTGATTTTTCAACATCAAATTACGAGAAAAACGACTGCAATTTATTACTATGGTGATGTTATTTTTAAATATTTTTTTTACATATTTTTGAAATTTGAAATTTCTCTATTGGTTTATTTCCCTTGCCTGATCAAAACCTGCCTTATGTTAGGCCTAACAGGTGTCGTTTTCAAACTGGTGTTGAATTTCGTCTATTTTCTTCAAGTTTTTTTAGTGGGTTACATAAACCTTAACACCGTGACCCAAGCACTTACATCACATTTGCCATGAATAATTGCAATTTCACTTACCTACTATTATCCTCGACTCAACGACCAGCAATATGTTCACGTGTACAGCACTCGAAGGGGAAACTGGGAATGGAAATAAGAACAGATCAACAGGCAGCACTGCCTTGTGGGGCGACGTCACAGTGACGTCACACAACTAGTCCAGACAAGCATGACCGCTTGACCTGCCACCTACCGGTGCCTTGGCAATACAAATGCATTAGCTGAAATGGTGGGAAATACAAAACATAAAATAAATGATCAATATTTGTGAAAATAAAGGAATGAGTGCGCCTATAGTAGAACCACGAAGTGATGGAACTGGGCTGAATGCGCCGACCAATAGAATCCATTGATGTGTAAATCCCATAGGGCCCATGTATAAGCATGGGTTGTTCTGGCCCCCTTTAATGAATGCATGCTAATTGCATAATGAATAGTTGAATTATTGAATTAATGGATAATTGATGAATTGAATGAATGTGCGCCATAATGAAGGCTGCTATCGAGCTTTTCTGTTGTGAATTTGTGCATTAGAAGGTTACATACTGTACATGTACATGTACATTACTTGGAAAAACTAGAATGTCAACGGTAACTTGCAAATTACTTACATATCCAATATTTTTTTTCTTATATTTCCTTTTCGTATCGAAATCATACGTTGGGATTGTCATTGACATGACTGGTTTAATGTAAGCTTCAAGAAACTTATATTTTTGATAAAATTTACCATTTGTGAATGGCTGCACTACACGCCTAAAATCGCTGTAGTAGGTCATTCTACACATTAATTTATCTTGTATCCTGTCTTAACAGGATTAAAATCTGTAACTGTTAATATTGTCTAATCGGAATGTGCTCTACAAGTTTATAATTATTTTATACTGCTAAAAGGAGAGAAATGATACAACTGGAATATGCTTTGAAGACAAGGGCCAACGTTGGCATGTCATTGATGTACTAATTCATTGTTTCGTCCTCAAATGCATGCACTGTACAGGATGTTCACACAAAAGTCCATGATTTCAAATAGTTATAAAATAAAAATTTATTGGAATATTTTTTCATCTTTGTGGCTAGTTTTATAGACTCAGTTTCATGTGATATCAGTTGATTACATACACGCAATGTGCAAGTTCTATGAGCTCTAGACTGAATTCATAATCTAATGTTGAAACTACGTGTGATCTTGGCCCTCTGGCGGTTAGAGGAGTGCACAGAAAATTTTGGAAAACGAAAAGTGATTTTTCGAACCTAATTTTGGACAGATATGATAATTTTAAATGAAACTAAATGTTTTAATTCAAAGTTAGTAAGTTCCTGGACTATAAAAAATGAAAATAAATTTCGCTTTTAGAATTTTTCGAGATGTTCTTTATTTTGTCTACAACTGTAAATCTCATGTATTCCCATTCAGACGGCAGGTGCTGCCATCTATCACCCATAAAGCAAAATAAAAAGCTCAAATATAGAATTATCGTTTTTATTAATAGCAAATGCATTTCCATAATTTTTCAATAGTCCCATCCAAAAAACGCAAGTCCCTCTTAATGTTGACAAAAATTATTTTAATATGTTGACCAGGAAAGGAGAAATTAGGTTTCGAAATTTTGTGCAGGGTGTCCCCAAAGTCACACGCACTTTCGAGCAGCCTTAAGTTAATGCATAACTGGTCACCATTTTTAGAAAAATATTCCAATAAGTTTTGATTTTATAACCATTTAGAAATCAATGAGTGTTTTTGTGAACACGTTGTATAGTACTTATAGTACTTAAGATGATTTTAGCAATATTTCTGGGCAGTTCAAGAATCTGCATCACTCTGTACAGTACATTGAATAACTTGATAAATGAAAGTACATTAAACCGACTTGTTCGTATAATAATACCTTGGGAATGTTTTTCCAATATGAGTTGACATCTACGATGATGCTGAACTAATTCCTTAAAAAACAATTATCTTTTGATGTTCTTCATGTGATCTTTTAACATTCAGGATCATCCTCTCACTGTGCACCTACTGAATGATCAGATTAACAACATGACATCACCGTTCTTTTCGATCAAACAGCTAAATGTTTCCCATGCAAACTATGAATTAGCAACATCAAATTAAACTTACATTTTTTCCCAACGTTCTGTATTTCCATTTCTTTTCAATGTTGTAGACACTTTTTTTCACAGGTTTATTGTGAAAGTTATTTGTTATCAAGATATAGACTGGACACATGCAGATATTTTGTGTGTAATTCGGATGAAGGTATGAAATCAACTAATGAAATCTACTTGGCAATGCAAAAATGAAGCTGAGCTTTTTTATAACGTTGATAACCTATGATAACCTATAATGTGACTCTTAAAAGCGTTTGATAACATATTTGGTCACGTTAAAAATAGTCATAATGTGCTGATAATTTGGGTGCGTATTGCATAACTCATTTAGTGAAAAATTGAATTTCTGGGGGAACCCTGAATAATATTCAGCCTGAATTACTTTCCCAGTGAAGTTTTTATAAGTTTCTCTGGAGCAACTGTTGGCATCTAACAATCGTTCTGCAATATTTATATAGGGAAACTGAAGTCCGCATATCTTTGAATGGATACATATGCATATTTACCTTTCCATTACGCAAATATTTCCTCATAACGGTTGTTGACCTTGCGATTAAACAGAAAAATATAGTTAAGGTTTTTCTGCTCCTCCACTATGAATGCATGCTTCTTCAAGCTTTTTGGCAACTTTGATACTGGAGTGTGCAAAATGACTGACTGTTGGCAGTATATTACAGAATAACCTTTGAATATCATCTAACTTATGGATCGAAGACTTTACTCTATAAGACTTTTAGTTGTATTCAGAGGTGACGTGCTTGGCCAGTGTAGTGTGTCGATTGTTGGAAGATTTTCATCATTGTATTTTTGTTGAAAATCGGGCAGTGCCTTAAATTACCTACGTTGACTTTCTTAATCTTCATGACGTCTAGTGAGAAAAATTAGTGTGGTTTTTTTGTTGCATCGTTTTCTCCAATTCGCTCAAATCGATAACCTTTTCATCGCTTTCAATGGGCTTTCAATGGGCATCATATTGGGATACATTTGATTAGGCTCTCTTCAAGTTCCTCAATTTCTTCTCACAAACTGTTATCTGCTCTGCAAAAGCCAATGTGAAAAAGTCATGCAGAATTCTGCAGAAAAAAATGAACCCGAAATAATTCTGCAGAAAAAAATGAACCCGAAATAATTCTGCAGAAATTAATGCTTTTTCTGCAGAAAATTTTCTGGGCAAAATTTTCTGCAAGATAAATTTGCACCCATTTCCATTTTCGATTCGCATATGGTACCCATGACGTCATCAACATTTTTCCGCTATTTGCAACCGTTTCAAAATTCTGCCATTCTAATGATTTTTCAAAATCAAATAACGAGCAAACTATGAATATTAGATGGCGGAAAACGACTGCAATTTATCACTACGGTAACAATATTGCTTAATACTATTTTGATCGTTTTTATCATTTTATCATTCGGGAATTTGTGAAATTTTCCTATTGTTTACAAGTAAATGTGAAAATTAATTAATGAAGAGCTCCTCTTTTTACAGGTTAATTTTTATAGGCAAATGAAAGCCCCTTTAGAAAAATAAGTTTTTTTTGACAGTATTTATGATTGCTATATTAAGAAACCAACCGAATGCAATCATAGAAGTAAATTACGTTTCTGCAGGATATTACTCCATTGAGTTCGGTTGAACTTAGTACGCACTTTTACTGGTAATTAATACTTAGGGAACACACACGTCTCCCAAAATAATCACCCATAAATAGTATATTTTGTTTCAGTCGTGTAGTTGATGACTCGCTGCTGTACAAGTTATCATAAATCACACAGTGTAATACAATTTATATCGATTTGCCTTTATTATTGACTTGGGCAGGTACGGCCTACATCAAAATGCAATTCAATTCAATTTAACAATGTAATAATCAGCACCATGTACATGCCTGATAATAGATAAATAAAATACATCAGAACTGCTTACCACCCAACTACAAATAAAATGGTACAGCTTATTACGGCAAAAAGAAAGGGAACAATATATAATGGTGCGAGAAAACGTGTAAGTAATTATTTGAAATTCAGTGCAGTATCTCGAAAAGGTGAAATACATCACTAGCATTGGAAGTAACATCCAGCTCCAGTTTGAAAGTTGTGGAGGATGGCTAGTGTAAAAATGGGGAATTTCGTACCATCAAACGTATCCATGACTTTATTTTGTATTTCCTGTTTTTACTATAGACAACACTACAAAATCTTTCATCTACCACCAACATTTTTTTTACTTATTTTTGGTATTAAGTAGGCTTTCCTAATTTTCTGACCCTACCCATATGCCAATATCTTAATTTTATTAATTATGATCTGCGCCGCCAAGGGTAAAGAAAATGCAGGAAAATATGTCTATTGGCAAAAGGCCCACTAAATGCATGCAGTATCTGACAACACTGGTTGTAGCACAGCTCTAATTATCTTAGTTTTTATAGTGCTGCGATATGATTGGTCTAAAGTAGAACAGAACTCAACTCGTAATTTTTTGCTTTAAGAGAAAATTAAGAAAAAAAAATTAACTACAGAAAAGCGTAATGGACCAAGTCACCTCCGAGACTGCACTATCCCAATGAAGCGGACGAGTCACATGGCTTGATATCCAAAACTAATTTTTGTTTGATAGCGTTCGCACTAGCTGCTATTTCGGCGTGTTCAACAAGGATGTTGTGACCAAAAATGGAAGTTGTAGGATTAGGGCTTTGCCAAGATGGCCGCTTAATTTGGCAAATTTTAAAACCATAACCCAAGCCTTCGATTCGGGCCTTTGTGTGTAAAACCTCGATTCGCCCAATGAGGGAAGTATAATGACTTAGAACTCCAGTGAGGACTAGCCAGGTTTTCCTTCGATATTTTTGTAATGATTGCTTTTCAAAATCAAGGTTGTTTTGTCGATGAAGCTTATGGAAGTTTGGCCCTTCTTTGCCATCTTCAAGCAGGAATTTTTGGTCCTTTAGTTCTTGAAATATTTCCGCCTGATGTGCCAGTGTTGCGAATTGAAAATCGGTGGCACTAAACCTTTCCTTTCTTATTTTGTCTTTAGTAATGAACTGATGCTTTTGGTTTGCATCAACGAAAGCATACACAAACACAATTTTTCGATTTGTGTTTTTGAAAAGTTGCAAAAAATTTTCTTTCCCAAACTCCTCCATCTGTTTCTGCGTCCTTTTGCGGTAAGTTCCCCTTTCTCTGGACTCCTTGGCCTTTGGCTCATTGACTGCAAGATCATAGAATTTCTCCACTTCATTATCTGTGCAACCCGACTTTATGGCAGCATTTATCATGATACAAGAATTGCGAATCTGAGAACAAGCTTCTCGAGTTGATTGCCCAAAACCAGATTTTACGTGATAGATGTAAACGGTGTCCTTCGTGTAGTGCAAGACATCAAACAATTCAATATTATTTGGTATAATGCGATCACCAACAATCCAACCGCTTTCATCCGTTGGTTTGTAAGGCTGTCTATGACCGCCGATGTTGATGGCATCATACAAGTATGTTTCATTGTAAGGTCCTTCTTTCATTCTCCAGAGGTTGGTAAGTTCTGCAGACTTCCAGACTTCTTTCTGAGCATCGGTTAACTGATCTTCTTGGCATCCAAGATTTTTTAAAAAAAATGCATTCTTTACTGTTATCTTTCGTTCGTTAGAACCCACTCCCTTGTTACTTCCTTGATTTGATTTGGCATTGTCCTGCTCTGGCTTTTCATTGTCTGCCATTGTTATGTCATTGCCTTGCTTTCCAGCAATATTTTTCTTTGTTTTCAACTTGGGTACTCTGGCCTTCCTTTTTGTTGGATTTGTTTCATGAACTAGTTCCGCCACGCTTCGTTCTATCTGAAGGGGATGAAATATTTCCTTGGCAAGTTCCTTAGCAGATTTTTGATTGTCAACTATACGTTCAAACATCTTTTCGGAAACCTTTTTACTGTTTCGCAAGATTTCTTCAATTTCATGTTTGAAATAACTGATTACGGGCACCTGAAGAATTTCACCTTGCAGTCTGTCTTGCAGCACATTGCCATCAGCATCCACAAATTTGAGTATCTTATCAAAAAATAGTTTCTGCAAACGTGTTTTGTCCTCCAAAAGATCATTCAATTTTAGGTCTCTTAACAGATTCCCAATGGTCAGCTGATACTCAGGCTCCCAAGGATGTGGCAAGAATCCTTCACTGTCGTCGTCAATAATGCATTCGGTCATGCATTCCTTAAAATTGTCATTGATCATTTGATGGACATCTTCCGATGTTTCGTACCAACGTGCGTTAAATTTGTAGTAGTGATTGGATTTGTAATCCACTTCACCAATCAGACACTTCACTATGGGCTCGCAGTTCCATTTCCCTCCTATGAAAAAACCTAACCTTACTTTGTCTATCAATTTCTTAAATTTATCCGTAGCATCCGTATCCGTCTCATCAAATATTGATTTGAATGCATCTTCTTTTACCACATGGACCATTTCGTCAAACGAAATTTTGTGGGTAAACGTTCGAGCAATTATGTCTTTTCCCTTCCTATACCGCAAGCAATATTTATCTGCTTGGTAATAATCATGTGTTTTAGGGTGGCATAACTCCCAAGAATGAATATTCTGCCCTTTGAAGCATGTCCATAATATGTTCATGACAAATTCATCCAGCTCTGATTGGACAGCGTTAGACACGCGTCTCAAGTATTTCAGATGAGCAAATCTTTTTGTGTCATCGATCTCCACTTCTGGCTCCGTAGAAGAAGCGTTATTGTTAAATTTATAGGTTGGCAATCCTTGGGAAATTTTAGATAAATGGTCTAATAACAGAAAATACGATTTCATATTGGGTTTCAATGATATTCGTATCCCACCGTTCTGGATTTCAACTTTGACTCCGTCTTGACTTTCTCTTCCACCAAAGACTTCCTTCACGTCAAAAACTGAGGCATCGTTCCTAAAACATGCAACAAAATTGGTGTACAATTTATAATTGTTGCATGGGTCGTATGGTTCACGAAATCTCAGCGTCTCCAGAGATGCAATTAAATTTCCAGTGAAGTATTTGGAAGTTTCTCTAGAACAAGTTCTGACATCTAGAAGCCGTTCTGCAATCTTCATTGGGAAGTCTAAGTCAGAATAACTTTTAATGGGCACATATGCATTTTTACCTTTACATAACGCAAATATTTCCTCATCAAGGTAGACTTTGCGATAAAACAGAAAAATATGGTTAATGCTTTTCTCATCCTCCACTATGATTTGATTCTTTAAGCCTTTTAAGAAGATGGATGTAGGTGTCTGAAAAGCGCTTGATTGTTGGCAGTATATAACAGAATATCCTTTGGTGTCAATGGTGCTGAATTCGCTGTCATCTAACTTATGGATCGAAAACTTTTCTTTATCAGGCTTTTCGTTGTATTCAGAGATGATAAATTCGGCCAGTCTGTCGATTGTAGGAAGTGTATCATCTTTGCATTTTTGTTGAAAATTGGTCAGTGCCTTGCCTCTATCGACTTTTTTAATCGTCATTGTGTCTAGTGGTGCAGACAAATGTTGTGAGGAAATAGTGGGGAGTAATGGGGAAAATAAGTGTGGTACTTTGGCTGGCGTTGGCTCGCTATCGTCCAAATCGATCACCATAGGCTCTTCATCATTAAGTTCATTTGACTTCCCATCACGTTGGGACTCATAAAAGGCCCTCTTCATGTTCTTCAATTGCTTTCATAAAGTTGTATTTGTTCTACAAAAGCAAACATATGTTCTCATGTTAATGAGAATAAAGTTAGCAAAATTCTGTATTCGAATGCTTCAGAAACTAGTAGTCCTGTATGCCCCTACAGCGCCCCTCCCCTTTTAGCTTAAAGGGGCCAATAGCGTACGCGCGCCCCGCCCCCTTTTCCCCTATGGCCAATGGGAGGTGGCGCTGCTGGCGCTGAGCCCCGCCCCCACCCCTAAAAGCCAGGAGGAGGTCTCCTTGCTTTCGCTAAATCACGCACCCACCTCTAAAAGCCAGAAGGAGGCCTTAGGGCTGGTCCCTTTAAGCCAAAAGGGGCGGGGCGTGGCGCTGTAGGGGCATACAGGACTACTGAAACATGACCATTCCAATGAATACTGCTAGTCATCACAAAGGTGATAACCATTCAGACTGAGGAAGTCGAGGAATTCAATGTATTCCAAACAACTCTTAGACCTCTGACCTAGCAGAGGGGACACGTACACCTAAATTGTAAATAATTTGTGGTCCACATAATGTATATATACATATATGTGTATATATATGCCCAAATACACAACAGGAAAGCTCGAGAGTTGCATAAATTTTGAAACGTATAAACATGTATATATATATATCATCATCATACTAAATAATCGAGCGTTTGTACAAATATGACGAGCTAACTACTTTCAACATTTGTCCGCTAGGTGGCGATACGTGTCGAAGAAGAAAAAATCGTCAATTTTTCTTTACCGAGATTCGAACTCGGGATCTCCTGCTTGCTAGGCAGGC
>JAQFYZ010001322.1:0-24857 GCA_034695085.1 Cylindroiulus punctatus | reverse complement strand
TGTAAGTGTTCCAATCAACCCTTTCATTCCTTTTCCGTATGGAATAAACTTATTATTATTATTATTATTATTATTATTAATGCCAAAAATTGCATTTTTTGCTGGTATTAATGGCAACAACATTGCTCCTTTATGCCATATTTTACATGCATCATCCAAGATTGCAGGAAATCTGCAATCTTCAATTCTGTCATTAATTGCACTTTTTTAACAGCTGATTTGCTCTCGATGGTTGCTTTTCCGTTACGTTCTGAAATGGACACCGAACCGGGCCTTGTTTATATCATCACGTGTATACATCATGTATTATGCCATTGGATTATGCCATGGTATGTGTTCCCCATTCAATGCGATAAAATATTTTTCACGCCGCAAGATGGCGCCACCGGAAACGGAAACGCGTCACGTTTGCTCACGTGACGGAAAGCGCGCGTGGTACGGCATTCCAATTTGGAATTCAAAATGGCGGAGATGAATGCTTGTTTCTTCCAATTGTTGACGTTTTTCAGGCAAACTAATGTATTTCGACGGCGTTTTTCTTACAAACATTGAATTTTCACCAAGTTGAGAACCCGTAGTGTCACTAACCAGAGGTAATTGCATGTAATTATGCCTGAGTCTCAGTTGTTTTAGTTCCGAAATTTCGAATAATTTCGACTGGTGTGCCGACAAGTAAACACTGATGGAAGTATGTTCCTTTCTTGTTTTCGCCTGCAATTATTTTCTTTTGTTTCGTGGTTTTATAACCCGGTCTATTTCCAGCTTTTCTTATTGGACTTTTCGCCTATTAAATTACCGCTTTCTTCGCTTTCTTCGCTTTCATCGTCGCGGGCTTCATACGCCGTACGTAATCCTTGAGCGGTGCGTCTAAATTGAGCCAAGTGCGGATAAGGCTAATCTACGATTAATTTCCGAGCGTCACGCATCTCGCTAGTTCGCGATTACGTAATTGAAGCCAGTGGTCTCAATTTGGGGCACATCGGTCTTATCGTCCCTTCTTTCAGTCCCTGCGTCGCCCTCGTTTTTCGGGCATGCATGGCGATAAAAGGCGAGATGAAAACCATGCGTTTTTCTGTTTAATAACCATAAGGCCCTCGAATCAAGTGCATTATTTAAAATATATACGTTAATCGGGCGATTATGGGTTGCACGGCCCGCGGGGCCGCTAATTAAGTTATAATCGCGACTTTTCCGCGATATCCCTCGTTGAGAGGGTGCAGTTGAGGGGGCGATAAACCCCGTACCTGCAATCATATGAAGTTTGCTAAGAAATAAAAAGGTGGATGCACTACAGATTATACCCTGCTCCAAATGTGCACAAAATAATACAAAATATTTGTATTTAAACCCTATACGTGATGTATACGAATTGACACCTCCTTATGTTTTCTTAACTTTTTGTGGTTTTCTTTGCGTTATTTTGTGCCTAGCCCAACCTGACTTTAAAGTATGATTTCTTTATTTGCATGTAGCTGCCCAACCGCCGTGCACAGGCAATCACCGTTAGTCCACAAACAGCTAGGAGATGCCAACTTTCTCAGTGCGGACTAGAGCTCGGTGTTTACTTGAGAGCTGAATGTGAAAGACAGCATCGAGGGAATCTCAGGGTCCAGTTTCGTGAAGACATAAGTGCCGTTTGCATGCCAAGAGGGCTTTCAGCTCAGTGTGCATCTGAGAGCTGAGAGCGACAGTAACTACAGTGCTGTCGAGATTTCACTCTTTTAAACTATCGAGAGACGAGTACGCTTTATCGAGTGAATGCATGTGTACAATCGAGGTTATCAGCTCTTATCTCAGATGGTCTTGTCACTGTCAGTTATTCGATGATCTTGACCATAGATCTCTTGATAGTTTGAGAGTGTGATCTCGAGATCAACTGTCAGAACTGTGTCCGCTCGATTTTTGCGAATCTCTGTTGATACTGAGTAGTTCATCCATACGAAATTGCTGAGAAATTGTCACTATTAAGGCTCAACAATGCATTAAGGGAACACCCCTTATATGGCATTTAAGATTTTACGAGTGAGGCAGTTGAACGTTACAAAAACTCACCAACTCGACTGGAAATTATGAAGTTTTCCTAGCCTGCAACTCACTGCAAAATTCGTGCTATAAGTTCAATGAGTTGCAACTTGCAAGTAGTTGTTCAATCGCTGGAAACTTTCGCTCTCTGCTCTCAAATGGACATCGAGCTTGTTAAATATATCGAAGGGTTCTGCGTTAGTTCAGCGAAGGCTATTCGAGACTAGTTGATATGGATGTTTGACACGCAGTTTCTCCACAATTGAAATCTTCGTTCCCATATGTATATAAGCGATTGATCCTCAAATCCAGTATGTATTTATCGATTTGGCGATTTTAATGCATGCGATATGCCAGGGCCTGACCCTTCTCAACTCTGGCTTTGTTTGCAGAATTGCTAATACTCGGCCTATTGTCCAGGGGAAAAACAATGCGTGGAAAAAACGCTATCAATCAAGATTGAAGGAATTTGGATGTTTTTATAAACGAATGCATCTCGCCGCAGAGATTAAGCTCGTTTGCGGGCCGCGGCGATGCCCCTCGCCTCGTTTTTTTCCGCAGTTTCGTTTATTTGCGTGGTTATTTTCCCATCCGTTTTGAATTTCAATCACTTTAGCCTGTATTCAAGGAGAGAAGAAACTTAAGCTAAAACCAATTAGAGAGATTCAGCTTGCAGATTAAGTCCTCCAGCCACACAGGGCTTGCATGATTGGCGGAAATGGCCTGGCAAGATTAATTGCAAACAGGCCTTTGAATGCTATTGGTCCATTTGAATTCGCCTGTTTCTTCTTTCCTTGGACGGACTATAATGCTCTTCAAACTTCCATTTATGACCGCCCAATTTCCCACCCTCTGGAAATTCTGATTAATTGAGTTTGAAACGCTTTCGAAAAAGCACACTTTTAACACCGGCCAAAGCGTCTCTCATTTATTTAAGGAGAAATAAATAAAAAAAAAACAGGGAAACGAGCAAAAAAAAAACAATCTCTATACCTGAATAACATTTCCATACATTCGAATCGCATCAGCTATATCGACATTTATAATAAATTGCCTCTCGCCCGTCAGATTCCCCGAAAATCGTTAATAATTTTCAAATTCAAACCTTTTTTTCAACTTTTTTCTCTTTGTTGTTATTTTCCAGATTTTTTTTTGTTATCTTTGAGAATTTTTCCCTAAATAGGCAATCACGCAGAGCATGGAACATCTCCCGGGACACGCAGCGCCCCCTGGCCGGCACAAGGAGAACCAGAGTTCGAAAGTGCTTTAGGCCTATTTTTGGCAAATGCTGAGATTTGTCGCGCGTCAATTGCGAGCAAGAATGGCCACCGTTATTTCTCCGTGCGTTTCGGCTTCTGACGTCGAATTGAGCGTCGCTAGGGAAGAAGAAGAAGCGACGAAAGAGGCGCCCAGATTCAACAAGCGCTGCAAGAGAAAGAAACACAAGAACGGCGAGGAATCGAGACCCAAAAAAGTGAGACCCACTGCGTGAAAACACTGTTCGATTTAGGCCTAATCTTTTTGCTCTCCAAACAAAATAATTGACGCACGACATGCCTAGGTTTTCAAGCGCGCCGATCGCCAAAGCAACTGCGACCAACGCTTTCTGGAAACCGATTACTACTTCGAAAATGGTAAGAAAAACGAGCTGCAGATGATCACGCTGATGACTGCATGGCTCTGTACAGGGTGCGTCAGAATGCGCTAACATGGATTTTCTTTTAATATTTGCATTTGCAAGGGCTTCGCAAGGTTCGTCCCTATTACTTCACGTTCAACGTGTTTTGCAAGGGTCGTTGGGTGAACCGGAAGCTGGTAGAGGTGTTCGGGGACGAGTTCAGAGCCCACCCCAAGAAACTGGTTGTGAGTTTCAGACTTTCAGTTTGGATTCGATCATGGTAAATGTCATTATGTCATGAATGCACCGTTTCAATATCTGCTTCGATCACTTTTAGGAGCGTGCCATCAAAAATGGCTTGATTAAAGTGAATGACGACATCGTGCCGCTCGACTACACCCTCAAAGACAATGATTTCATCACGAACCATGCTCATAGGTATGAGGAATTTTGGCCAATTCTGATTGTTAGCTTTGTTCACTTTGATAATTTAATTCATATCTGGCAGACACGAGGTTCCAGTGACCGACCAAAAGATCGCGATAGTCCATCAGTCAGATGATGTACTCGTTGTAAATAAGCCGGCTTCGATACCAGTGAGTTGATTACGTCTAAATCTAGCTGTTTGAATGTTTATTTTTCATGCAAAATCATGGAAATGACTTTCTTTAACATTTTAATACGAATCCCAATTATCCCTTTGGTAATTTGGCAGTCTCGGTAATGCTATCCAAATCTGTGACCCTGTGTCAATAGCCACGAATCGTCATCTAATTTTTGGCCTGAATTCTCTCTTAGGTACATCCCTGTGGCCGTTATCGCCATAATACCGTGATGTTCATTTTGGGCAAGGAATTTGGATTCAAGGATATCCGAAGTGAGAATTTCATGTGGTGAAAAGTTGGTATTTAGCAGTATGCAGGTTCCTGATTCGACGCGACTTTCTTACTTGCAGATGCTCATCGGCTGGACCGATTGACATCAGGGTTGCTGATCTTCGCTCGAACGCTCGAGAAGGACAGACAGCTGAAAACCCAAATTAGCCAGAGAGAAGTGCGCAAAGAATACCTGTGCAGGGTGGAAGGAGAGTTTCCGAAGTGAGGCTCGTTGCAGTTTTTGATTCGTTTTACGCCGACAGTTTCCTTACCTTCGCGTTTTTTCTCTGTCATTTCTTCCATATTAAAGCGAGCCAATCATCTGTAATGAGCCCATTGGATTGATTTCTGAAAAAATTGGCATTTGTCGCGTTTCTGCCGATGCCCCTGATAGCAAGGAGTGCAAAACCGGGTTTGAAAAACTCAGTTACAACGGGAAATCCAGCGTCGTCTTGTGTACGTAACGCTATCACTTGTTATGCTCAGGACTGCTGGGGCATGAAATGTAATCTGCTTTGTTTTTGTACAGGTAAACCTCACACTGGCCGCATGCATCAAATAAGGGTTCATCTGCAGTACCTGGGTAAAGTCGAAGCCTCTAAGTTAGCTGACGGCAAAATTTGAGAATTTCTTTTGATTTTTAAAAATTTCTAATTAGGGTATCCGATCTTAAACGACCCGCTGTATAATCATACTGCCTTTGGGCCGAACAAAGGCAAAAATGGTGATACGGGGAAGACTGACGAGCAGGTAAGATACTGATAGCGACAATTAGACGTTTGTTAAAGTGATGACTAACGTCTGTTGCCCATACTTTTATTCTCTTAGCTGATAAGTGACCTACTGAAGATGCACAATTCGGAGTCATGGCTGGGTGTTGGCTCGATCGACGATATTGCAGGGGCCGATGTGCTGGAAGAAGCGGTTTCGAGTACAGAGAAATCTGAAAGTGCAACGGTAGATGGCGAAGCGTCCGAAAACACAGAGGAAACGCTGGCCAAGGGAAAAGAGGAAAATCCAGATTCCCCCTCTTCATGCCCCTACTGCAACGGCATGATCCGCTATAAGGATCCCGAGCCACATCACCTCATCATGTACTTACACGCCTGGAAATACGAGGTAAGTTAGATTTAATCTACCCTGATTTACTTGTCAAGTTATTTCTATTTGTTGGGAAAACCCTGTAAGTCTTAATCTGTCTTGCGCTGAACTGATAAGAGAATTGGATGTGAATTAACAAGCATTGTTACTAAGATGTCAAAAATAATATTAATTACCAGGCCATTAATTTTATGCCTGTTTAGATGGTCTGTTATCCAATTATAACATTGAGATGATCTCTTATCCCCATTTTGGTGCATTTATTGTCGCCATGTAAACATAGTGATAGTACGTTAATACTACGTGTCTTGAAATGGTGTCTCGTGCAGTGTTACTTAAACTGATTTTTAAGCGGAAAAACTAATGTGTTATAGGGACCCGACTGGAAATTTGAGACTGAAGTCCCGGAGTGGGCCAAAGAGGATTGGACGTTGGATTGAGCAGAATCGTATCATGTGGGTGCAGCTGTGATTACGTGTTTATAGTGCACTGGTGGTGCGTGTTCATTTCGAAGACCTTGGAAACGAGGACTGAAGTGGCAGACGCTTGGACCGTTTATTCCAGACAACAGGTTCTGCAAAAAAGCACCGGGACAGTCTGCAGTGAGCCAATTTCTAGCTGAGAAATGCCCTTGGCCTTCAGTTCGGTGAGTGACGCTGCCTTAAACTTTTTAAAGTTTTTAACTCGAGAAGGAAGCTGCGAACGAGGTTCATTTCCTTGTACTGATAAATATGCAAAGAACTTTAAATGCATTTTGTACATTTCTTTTTCCTGGACATTTACAATGTTCGGAAAATATTCGAAGAAGACACTCGAATTTGAAGCTGTTACTGTTACTATGATGTTACTGTTGAAATTCTGGGCAGAGGGCAGGTGCTTCCCGGCAACAGGTACAATGATTTGACTTTCAATGTGTTAAAAATTTTATAAAGGGGTTCCCGGAAACCTGGAATTGCCAGGAAAATTTTAATTGGTGTGTATATGGGAAAGTCAAGAATTCAGCATGTCAATATGGAATTTGCTTTCACGTAGCCCTGCATCTATGGAAATGGGGAATTTTCCTTGTAACTCATTTAGTGAACAAATCAATAATGGATTCGATGGCTTAAAGCACTGACATTGTGTGTCCAGTTTTGTACAAAAACGAGTTAGACACGTTTATGGAAGGACATAGCTGCATTGTACATACATCTAGTATCTCCAATGAAACATGGAGGGAAGATACCATTGGTTAGTGCAAAATCTTATGTACACGCATTGTTTGTCATTTTTGTAATGGTAATGCATGCAGTTCGTAGTCGGAGCTTCAATATAGTATGCCCTGCAGTCGGAGCTTCAATATAGTATGCCCTGCAGTCGGTTCAAATACAGAATGGACTGGGGAATCAACCAATAGAATTAAAAAGAATGTTTGCAATTAATCTGGCCAGACTATCTCCGTCATTCATGTCAGCCTCTTGACATTCTTGCATTCACTCATTCTGGATACACGATTCTGGGCAATTTGAAGAAGTGGACGTGCAATATCTGTGCTTTAAATCATCAATGTGGTTGGGACGTCAGGGAAGTTTAAAATTTCATTTCTGCAGAAAGCCTTGGTTCCCCTTCACCTGTAATCTCGACATGGTAACTTTTGGAGAAAAGTTTTTTTATTTTTGAAATTGTTTTTGAATTTTTTGGATTTGATGAAATGTTGCAGTTATGGTGCAATTTCACATTATTATCATCACAGCATAAATTGTGCTAAAATATATTTCCTTGAAACTATCCAAGTTTGCTTTATTGCTCAGCCTCATGAACGTTCAGGTATCAAGTCAACATCGTAGGGGTCGGCCAAATTATGGCAGCTGAAAATGACGATTTTGTAATAACGTCAGAGTCGAGAACGTCTTTACCTAATTTGTCTCTAAAACTGGTACGTACATCATTACAAAACGAAAAATAAAGTTTCAAATATTAAATTGCAGCATATTCATCCACCTACAGTATGTTTTCTAATCGATTGATGTTTACTTTCAAGGTTATTTTTAAACTATAATTGGACGATTCAAAGCGTTCGGCCGTGTTTCATGCCGTATCTTGGAAGATCCGTTACTGTTTGTTCTGCCATTGTTCGAGTCGAAACTCCCACTTTCTTTATTGCGATGCAGGACAAACATCATCGTGTAGCGTTGATCAAATATCCCCGGGAACCTCCCATTCCTGCACTGCTGAAATGCTATCTGCATTTTCAGTGTCAAGGCTGCCGTCTTATATCGCGCTATCGATCTTCGATCCACGGCGTAATAAATGAGAATTTTCTTTTTCAGAAAGTGAAAAAAGCCTGAAAATGCCGCTCAAATATGAAGTTATCGGAGCTTTGAGCGGTATTTTAACAAATTCAACGTGCACCTTATCTTGACTGTGAATATCGATTTTCAGTCTTCCAATTGATTTTTTTAAACCCGTTGTCCGAGATAGTGGCCAAAAATAACCCAATTCCCAGCTTATTTACAAAAGAATTAACACTGCGGGTAACAGACCACCATTAAATAAAATGAGCAGTTATAAACCACTCTTAATCACATATTTCATGACTTTTTTCGTTACTTTTGCTCATTTCAAGTTAATTTCTTCTCATTTTTACATGTAATTGTTTTTCTCAATTTTCGGTAATGTATGTTATAGCACTCCCGTTCATTTAAATTTTTTTGTTGAATGTAAAGTACCATTAATTTAATAGTAAGGGCAAAAAAGTACCATCCTAGAATTAACTTTTTTGGCGGATAAATATTCTCATTGTCATTTTTTCTCCCACTGCAAATAGCTGACGATCCAGCAACCTGTGAATTAAATTGTATTAAATCTGCGAAATAAATTGTCCACGCAGACCCGTATCGATGGGATCATGGCATCGGCCATATTGGATGTCAAAGATATTTTTCATTCGGACTCGTCTTGTTTGTACGCACTCGCCACAATAGAGATGCGAGGAGTTGTAAGTTAAACAGAAACCGCGTCAGGCGTTGCCATCCGCAGGTGCCTGGTTACGTGGCCGATGCATGAAATTTGGTCGAGAAATCATTGATTTCGTGCTATGATGCCTGTTGGCCGAAGGTGATTATTTGTTGCAGTTCGATACGACGGAAGCCCGTCGGGAGAAAACCGATTTTTCACAGCGGGATCGTACTTTCTATGCCGAGTTCATTAATCACGGCCTGGGTTGAATTAGTCACCAATTTGATCTTGACAGCAACTTTGAAATCTAGCATTTCGAACAGGTGTTAAGATTTCACGAATTGAATTTTTTTTCCTGAAACAAAGCATTGCATTGTTTCCCAAAACACGCTGGGGGTTATTTTCAAGGGATGTCTCGTTTTTTTCTTGTACAACGTGTATGGAAACAGTAAACCTATAATATTTGCTGTTAAGAGTAAATTAAAAGTAATACCAATATGTATACAAAATTTGTATTTTAACCCTACTTTCGGAATTTAGCTTTATTTATGTCTTGTGTTGTTATTATTTGTGTTTTTGGAATTAACCTAATATGAAACCATAATTTATTTAGCTGCCCACTTGTTATTTTATACATTCATTTGCAAATTGCTGCTCATAGTGAAAAGTTGCCACAATTCAGGATTGAGCCTTCATTTTTTACGTCAAATTTTGCAACAGATTCTGCATTCAATGTTTTTATTATACCATGTGTCGATGCTCAGTTTAGACAGAATTTGAAGACTGTATATTGTTCGTTTTTTAGGTTGTAGGAGATGGTAGGAATAGTCTTTCAACGGGCGTCAAAAGTTTAAGTGAAAGTATAAATATTTATTTCCCAGTATAGTATGTATACTGAGGTTGTGGAAATTTGCTCAGGTTGGTAAGGAAAGTCGGAAATACGATTTTGTATGTTCTAGCACTAATCGTTTGTATGGACATGTACATTGACTTATTTTTGCAGTTTTGTTTATTGCTTTAACTTATTAATTATACTTTTTTCGAAGGCTTTCTTTTCGTGCCGCAGAGAAATTTAGCTGGAGTTTGGTGCATTTGTACATTTTAGTTGTAACCTTAGTCCGAGTTTGGTACAGCTGACAGTTTAAAAAAGTAAAGTATGAAAACGCTGGTGAGTGGGAGTTCGCAGCAACTATTAGGATGTCATTAGGTTTCCTTCTGATCGATATTTTCTCTTTAAATTAGATGTCAAGTTCTCCTGCGCCACCCATCGGTCTTCCTCTCGCTCCTCCTCCAAATATCGGAATTTCAGGACATTTTTAACGATCCATTAGCACAGTGCTAGTTGACATTCAACCTGTTGCTACGGAAACACGTAAGAGGAGGTTAGTGGGGTGGTGCCGCAATGCCATTATAGAAATTTCTCCCGATAAGACCCTGTCCATTTACGAGTCTTTTCAGCGGCTGAAACGATGTCTCGGACTCACCCAAGTCGGACGCCCAATTAAGTGCCCCGTGAACTTTCATCAACTTTCTGCTGGACGGATCCGATATGGGAAGCCGGATTTTCTGTGGTAAGTCCTCATTGATATTTAAGTTGATTTGGTAAAAGCATGTTACTTCTGCCAAGGACCATTTGTTTATAATAGCGTGAATAGATTTGGAAATAAACCGTATTTGCTTAGCAGCATTTTCCCATTTTTATAGAAGTAATATACAATGTAAAAATTAAAAAATGTCCACTTTCGAATCTGTTTTCTAATTTTGTCATATTAATACTTTTTTCTAAGAAATTGTATTGATGAGATGACATTTTTTAAAAGTGGTACGTTATGTTCAAAGCAAGACAGCAAATGACGTCCTGATTTAAAAACATTATGATCAAAAAGTGTGCCGTAATGATGTTTTGCCAAAAAAGGATCTAAAAATGAGATCCGAAAAAGACAGACTATTTTGGCTTTGATTAAAAGCGAAGCTGATAAATGAAACATTAAATAATTTGACGAAATATGTTAAAAACTCGGAACAGAACAGTACAGTGCGAAAGTTATTAAATGCTATTTTAAGCTTGTTATATATTGGTTAAACTTGTTTAAAACATCAGCGAAGCGCTGAATCTAGCGATAATAATAACGCCATTTTACGTAATAATTGTTAATATTTTCATTGATTTTATCGAAACTTTTTCTGGGTCATGTCAGGACATTTATTGATCTCCCATGTGGACTTTCTTTTTTTTCTTTTTTGCCATAATAGCGTTGACTATTGTTCTGTTTTCTACACTCATTTCTTGCTGTTTTTACTCTAATGCACGACGACCTCACCCTTAAAACCCAGTTTTAGAAATCGATTCACAAAAGTAGTCAGCAATCAATATTTGGGGCAAAAACGTGCTGGCCACAATGGCAATTAGTAATCATCATCTTATGAAAGGGATTATTATTAAGAAAAAAAATACAGATTTTTTTCCTACTTTACAAGAGAGGACATATGTTACATGGAAAAATGAAATATGAAGAATGTACAGTAAAGTTGCAGTTAGAAAAATAAGTAAAATAAAATAAGATACATCAGAATCTTTCTGGTGCTAACTGTTGGTGTATTGAATTGAATTTGTACATTGGAAATTCATCGTATTCATCGCTTTGATTTTTGTGTGAAAAGTTTCACTTTATTTTTCTGAATGATATTCGTATAAATCTGAACAATGTTCATTGAATTGTTGGTTCAACCGTGAATCCATTGTACCTATTTGGGAAGGATACTGAATCCAGGATCCCAGCAGGAAAAAATGCATTTTGTTTTGATTTATTTTGATACATTTTTATTTAATGGGAATTTACATCAGTTGCGATGAATTAATTGTTCAGAATCGATTATTACGATTTTCCCTTTGCCTTTCATACGAAAATAGATTAAATGTATGGCTATAATATTTATTCCGATTTTTCATCCTCCAGTATGCGTCATCGTCATCACCGTCCTGTGCGCGAGGATAGTCAACAGCGACGTCCATATCCCGTCGACTCGCATGCGGTTAAGTAGCGGACTCTCCAGGCAAGTGCCATTCAAGTCACATCCTGCAAGTTTGAAATCGATGCGGAGCGGGATCGTCTCCGGGCCCGCGCCGCATCCAGCCGAGGGTAAGCTGCATTCGTTTTGGTCGAAATTCTTCGGCAAAAGCAGAAGCGGCGGTGCGCTGACCGGGGCGCATCTGGCCAGCGCCGCTGTCTTGGCTGCCCACTTGAATCAAACAGCGCCTCCAACACCCGTTCCAAAATCTTTGAGAGTCAAGCGAGACATTCGCAAGGACAGCCGTGAAGCGACTTCCGCACCCAAGAACCTTGCATCGACAACCAAAAAGTCTGGAGTTGATCAAACTACGGCCACTTCGAGATTGCTGTCAGCAACATCGGCTAAACCTCCATCGAAGGGCTTGGATGGAGGTCCGCAAGCAACCGCTGGTAAAACCTCTTCTGGAACGGTGAAATCTGCAGAGACAATGACCACTGTTAGAATGGCTGCAACGACAACGGAGAAAAAAGGCACTTCTGCATCTACTAAACGCATGATTGATAACGTTGCAGCGAATTCTGCAAAATCAGACAATGGCAGGACTATGTCAGCAACGCTGCCATCAGCCGGTGCAGAAACGTCAACCGGCACCACCAAGAAATATGATACAGGCTCATTACTAACCAGCAAAGCATCCTCTGCAGGGGTGGCAGTGACCACCGGAGCAACATCAGCACGGTTGACACCGAGAACTGAAGCAGCTGTAGTTACATCCACAACCAAGAAGTCTTCTGTTGATGAGACAAAAACATCTACTGCTTCTGTGGCTTCTTCAACAAAGGTAACTTCAAAACCGACCGGCAAAGACATAATATCCGAGCAATCGACAGCCAAAAAGTCTTTCGACGACGGATCTACGCTTTCAACAACCGCTAAATCCTCAGCGTTGGGCTCTTCAACGGTTGCTGCAAAATCTGGCATCTTTGGTGTCACAACAGCAGCCTCGTCTTTGAAAGTTGGATCCTTTGCCACCACCAAGGCTTCAGTGGCAGGTATCACCACCATGAATTCGAAGCCATTTACGGACGCAAAGGTCACAACATCCAGTAATGCAGCACCGCGAAGTAATGCATCAACCACCAGAAGTAGCGGAGCATCGCAAAGTAATACGGTCACTACCAAACCTAATACGGCACTGCAAAGAAATTCCACTGGAAGTAACACAGTGCCATGGAGTAGTGCAGCCACAACCAGAAGCATCACAACATCGCGGAGTAGTACTGCAACTTCTAGAAATAATGTAACATTGCAGGGTAGTACAGCAACCATCAAAAGTAACACGGTACCACAGAGTAACACAGCTACAACCAGAGCTGTGTGGACGGTGCCGAGTAATTCATCCTCCACCGTAAGTAACGCAGCCACTACCAGAAGTACCGCATCGGCGCAGAGTAATACGATAACCAACAGAAGTAGTACGGTATTGCCGAGTAATACGACCACGGCCAGGACTTCCATGAGCCCGCCAACTAATGCAACCACACCCAGAAGCGCTGTGACACCGCCGTCGAATGTAACCACAACTGGACCTACAAAGGGTGCGGTTCCACTGCCAAGTGCAAGCAATGGGACGCTTTCCGGAACCAAAGGAAACTCGTCTGCAAATTACACCGCGGAGCCGAAGAGCCAAAATGTGACCCGGCCGAAGCCGACAATCGTGGCCTGTCCATTTGGTCAGGTGAGCGTAGACAATGTTGTTGAAAATCAAATCAAATGGGTTGGATGATTTCGTTTTCAAATTTTGATTTCAGGTCTTTTGTTTGCGCTTGTGGAGCTGCGTGGCGAGCAACGATTATTACGACCTGGAAACGATGCGATGGGTCGACAATGAGGTGAAGATTTTCAAACGTTCTTGAAAAATATTTTGCTTGCTAAAAGTTATTTGCTAAATAGTTGTGTATTTCAGGTCATCTGCCATCCCGGCGATGTTTGCCAGCCCTCGCATTGCCGCAAGAAAACATGCGAGCTAAATGAGGTTAGTGCATTGCTTTTTTTACTTTATCAGTATTTACTAAAATTAATTTTGTTTGGTAAATTGCATTTACTACAAAAAAAGATAAGCCACTTTACAGCATGAACTTCTGTAATTTCAGGTCTATTCTCTCGATACGGACACTTGCGTCAAATACTCATCGTATGAAAACGACTACTACACAGGTAAGACCGAGTAGGTCGCGATTGGGCAATTGGGATGCGCTGGGTTGCGCTACAGAATAGTCCCTGTCATAGACACGATGAGAAAGTGGGCTTCTTCTAATGGCTCGTAGGCTGGCAGTGATTGCCTGCAGTTAGGCTAGTTAAATAATTTACATATTCAGTTTAATTTAGGTTAGGCAAGTTTGAGCAAAACAGAATGCAAAAAATGACATAAAAGGGATAAATTGCGACAGCTAGGACAGAAGTCATTCTTGACAAGTCGGGCCATATTATATCTAATTAAGAATAAGTTTTCTTGCTTCGCAGAATTTCCGGAGTTTCCTCACACGACCGAATCACCAATCCACCATTCCAGCGACGCGGCCTACATATGTCCGAAGGGAGATATGTACATCTTGCCACTGGTGGTCTATTGCAGAGTGGACGAAGACTGCCCGCTCCAAGCCAAGTGCTGCTACGCTTCCAAGAGAGACAACCTCAAACTGCCTTCTTGCATATGGATCTATGAGAATGCCACCTGTCCGCCTTTTATGAGGTAGTCTACCATCGTATGGCATTTTGTTAACCGCATGGGAATCTTCTGTAGCGGAGTATTTTTTTATCCGTTCTCAGCTACTGCTCGGTTTCTGCAAAATGTCACCTGCCGACGGAAGCCTGCAACGGAACGTGCCGGCCCCCGTGGGTGTTTTGCAATGCCACGAATCGGTGCGTCGAAGCCGGAACCTGCAAGGCCAATAGTAAGTTGGAAATGGATGAATTCGGTCCTCAAAATATAATTTTTGAACTTGAGGAAAAGCTACTGCTCCGTCCCTGTTGCCTCGCAGTACAGATTGTACCTAATCGATATCGTTTTTTTGGTATGTTCAAATACTGTTGATATGTATTATTCAAGAGGGCGTCCAAATAGAGGCAAATAAATTTGTGAAATTTGACCGAACAGTACCTTATCTTCAAGTTCATTTCATATGAAAAAAATACATTCACTTTCAGGACAATGATCGTGATTTAATTACCTGATTTATATTCCGATCCTGTCGTAGATTCGAGTGTCCCGGTGGCCTTCAAACCATTTGAGCTGCCTCGAGAACTATCACCGGTTTTGAAAATAAAATCATCGAAACTGCTGTTGGAGGACTGCGATTCTCGACAACCTGTGTCTGAGATGTTCGGCATGGAAGGGTTATTGGACTTCCCGATGAAAACCAAGGAAAAACGTCAGTGATGCTCTTTCAAGTTCCGTTCTTGTTCACCATCGCTCATAAACGCTTATTTTCACCTTTTTTTTTTTTTTTTTGCAATTCAGTTCTCTTGAGATTCCTGCAAGAACACCTGAGCTGGAGCGTGGACCACTTGGAATATTACAATTGGATCACGGAGTTTTCCGCCGTTTTGAGCGTCAAGGAATCCTCGGTCGAACTGAAGTCCACAGAAACTGCCAACAAGGACCTGCCCTTCGTCCCCACCGTCGAATTCCCGTGCTTGGACGGGATCTTGCTGCAAACGGCGCATAACGTCAATGGAAACAAGGACGATTTGTAAGTAAATGTTTGTTTGTTATAAATGGTTAGGTTGTATTTTTGGAACAGGGAAGTTCTGATATATATTATAAATATACAAAAAAAAAACACTTAGCAGTTTGCATATAAACATTTTTGTTCCATCTTTGGTTTACATTATACAGTAGGCACAAAAAGTATGTGAACAGTATAATAATTGCTATTCACGAGTAAATGAAAAGGAGCACATGTTTGAAAGTACATATTTTATTATACTTGCATCACATTGTTACAACTATGTTACAACATGACAACTGAACAACAACTGAAAAAAACATTTAGATGACTGATGCTGTTGTACGATCTGGAACATTTCACGTGCATTTACACTATCTATTATTTCCTAAATGTTTCGTTTGTTCATTCCTGACATTTAGACGCTGGAGCAACTACCGCTGCGGGAATGCCGGACTGCGAATGAAGTTCCGCAACGTGGCCCGACTTCATTGTCGACCGAACTACTACGGCAGAGTAACGCTTCATCTTTCTCCGCTGGTGGTGGATGTCAATGGAAACAAAACGTACGGCAAACCACAGTCGATGGACATCGAAGTTTCGCCGGTGCACGACCCTCCTGTCGTGAGGCCGGACGTGGACGACGTGGACGTGGAAATCCCTTTCGTGACCACCTTCCCTCTCGTGTCTGATCCCAGGCTGGACGAGGGGACTCTAGTCAAGGATTTCACATCGGCGTATTTCTACAACCTGGACGGCACGGATTTGGGAATGGGGGTTGTTTCTGCGCAGAGTAGCCAATTGGGCTTCTGGGAATTCAAGCTTGCGGATGGCAGCGACTGGACGGAGCTGACCGATGTAGATCCGGCATGTTCCACGATGAAGAATTTGGGCGTTTCTGTCATCCACCAAGGAATCGTCTTCTTGGATGGCGCAACCCTGCCGGACATAACGGGCAAAGCGCGACCCCGCAGATCCCTCATATTTTTCAACGATACGGTCAGCGCTGCATCCAACCGCAGCGCGGCTGAGGAACATCCATTGAGCAAGAAGTCGCAGACTGAATTTACAAAGTTTTACAGCAGCGACTTCAGGTCTTTGGTTGAAGACAGCCCACTGGAGGAACCAGAGAACGCCACCGATGTTGACGAGTACAACATAACGCGGATCGGGGAACTTGGTCTAAAAAATCCTTGGCGGCAGAAGCATCGGTCCCCGTCGGAGCCCCTAGAATGCCCCTTGGAACCGGTTTCTGTTACAGATAAAATCAAATTGTCCACAATGACTAACTCACAAACCACAGCCGGTTTCTCGAAGGGCCAGGAGAATATGCCAACCGCGGCGCCGCTGACGCTGACCACGACGAGCAAGTCGGGACTGACCACCACAGTCATCTTGAGTGGTTCGTCCGTCGCGTCTTGGAATTCTGCAGCATCTTCTAGCGCCGGTTTAACTACGCCGAACTCTAAGCCCGTGTCCGCAAATGCTGCTGCGACAGCGTCAAGCAGTGCTGGAACTGTGAAATCTGCCACCAATTCTTGGAATTCTTCAACACCGAAGGCAGCTGATACGACAACTTCGAAATCTGGAGTTACGGTGAAATCTTCCACTGCCCAGGCTGTTTCTACCGGTTCTAGAACTGCTACAACAGCATCGGCTAATTCGGCAGCGTCGTCTGTAACTACGAAAGCAGTCAAATTGACTACTACAGGAGGGAAACCGGCAAGTTCGGCTGCTGCGGCTTTAGGAAACAACGTCACTACCTCAAAACCAGCGAATAATTCTTCTGGAAACTTCACTACCTCAACCAAATCGACAACCTCAGGGATTTTCATCAATCCAAAATCGTCTGATGCTACGGCAAAATCTGCAGGTTCTGTCACCTTGGCATCAGCAAGTTCAGTTATCGCAAATTCGTTAAATTCTGTAACTACGGCAAAATCAACTTATTCAAATACTGCGAATAATTCGATCAATCCCGTTACTACGGCAAAATCAGCAAATTTGGTACATTCTGTAACTACGGCAAAATCAGCGGGTTCTGTCACCACTGCAAATTCGGTAAGTATTTCTACCACGGCCAAATCGGCTGTTTCAAACACTGCAAAGTATTCAGTCAGTCCCGCTACTACTGCAAGATCGGCAAATTTGGCATATTCAGTTACTACAGTAAAGTCTAATAATTCTGCGACCACAAAATCGACAAACTACGCGACGACATCAGGAGTCTCGAAGGGCTCCAACACCACTACAACCAGGCCTGGTTCATCCTCCACGCACCCAGCTCTGTCCACAGCAAGGGGTGAAACCTCATCGTCCGCTACGTCCATGTCGTCTGCTCCGACGGCGGCCATGCCAACCAAAGGCGTCCCGTTCTGGCCCGACGAGGAAGAGGTGGTGGCCAGGGAGGCCAGGCTGGAAACCAGGGTCTTATTCTTGCCACCGACTGCCCGGTTGCGTTTCGTGCGAAGGAACTCCACCTCGCAGCCTTGGTGGCCCATCACCACCGCCATGAGGGATTCCAGATTAGCGTTCCTGGCTTGGGACGGCTCCGACGGGAAGAAGGCAGGCAGCCGAGAGAAAATTAACACCACGCTGTGCACAATGCAGAACGAGGTGAGGCTTTTCTGGTTGAACAGGTTTTGACGATAAGCTGAAAATTTATTTGTGTAGTCTGTCGTTTACGCTGTCATTTTTTCCCTATTTTCAGGCTTGCTCCCCAGAGCCGAATTCAGCCTTGTCCAGACACGTTGCGGTCATTCGACGACGGCCTCACGACTGCACTTTCCAGGCATCTTTCATGACCCGCAGAGTGCCGGATCAGTGCGGCGTTTGTGGTGGAGACGGACGTACTTGCTCGGACTGTGAAGGGACTATAGACGGAGGTGCGTATGATAGAAAATTATGTTCACTGTTTCAATGTTACATTGGCACCCTCAATATCTATTTGTTTTCCTAAGTTTGTTTGGATCTTAATTTCTCGCAGATGCGGTGATGGACTGCTCCACTTGCGTCGGAGGAAGCACTGGAAAACCTTTGTATGCTGGGCGCGACTGCGACTTCCATTGCAGCAGTTTGAGCGCGGAAAAGTTTGGTAGCAAGTGCTTTACGTAAGTATCTTTTTGTCAAAGAACGTTTCAGCTAAACGTCAAAATTCAAAAATTACTGATTGCTATTTGTGAGTCCTTTGAATGCTCGTGGGATGCTTCCCTTATTTCGTGTAAATTATTTTTTATTTAAATATAACATTGAATCTTTTTATGGTATAATTTTCTTTTATTACTTTTAATGGATAATTCTATGATATTACAGAAGCGAAGCCGATTTCAAACGTTGCGACCCAAAGTCCAACACCTCGCTTATCAACGAGTAAGTACATCTCAATCTGATATTTTCTTCTTTTGTTACCTTTTTTCATTTTGCCGGACCCAATGCCATACTCTAGTTTTTATATTCAATGCATTTTCGTCGAGCATTTTCAGAATCAATAAAAACAACAAATTTAGTATCATGTATTTAAAAAATCCGTACGCTCTATAAAATTCGTGTTTCTGTTTCAGATGCGGCTTGTGTACAAGTGTGCAAAATCTCTCGCAAATAGAGGACCCAAAATCCACGCTTTGCGGTCATTGTGCCAATCATTCTGTAGCGGCCTGGTTGAAACACCATTATTTCAAGCACTTCAACTGTGACAATACCTGGAAGAAAGATTCAATGGTGGAAGCCGTCGCATTCGGTCTACATCCGCATTTACGTGAGTAACTCCGCTATCCCCGATGCGTGACTAAAACCTTCTTCATATGTGTTTGAATCATTGCAGAATGGGATATGGGCCCCGAATTTGGTCAGGCCGTGTATGCCGACCTGGCTGCTTTTTCCGGCCCCGTCCTCCTCCTGCACGTCTACGGACCGTCGTGGTCCTACAAGAAGGGCGTGTTCGAAAGCACCGCCTGCGACTTGGTGAACTTTGCCGGCGTCGTGGTTTCTCCGCTGAAATCGAGGCTGCTCACGGACAGACTCCAGATCGAGCTTACTGCTGTCCAAGTAGGCGATTATCGAATCGCGTGCAGCTTGATGACCTCGAGCAAGAATTACTACTCGCTGACTCCGTTTTCAAAGTTGACCGTCGTGGACACCCGGCGAGTGTGGATCCAGAACTCTGACCCTTCGGTGATCAAGGCCAAGCAGAATGTTATGGTATGTTACATCTAATGGTTTGAATTTCATTGATAGCACTTCTCCTCAACATGGCGTTATTTTGCTCACCAGAGTCTGTTAATTTCAAGAAATTTTAAATTGTCAGTTAACGATTCTTGGCGAGGGCTTCGTCAATAGTTCGGACCTCAACTGCTTCGCTTTCATTCACCCTTCGAAAGTCGCCAAACTCCTCGCTAAAGCGAATTTCGTGAACGAACGAAAAGCTACCTGCAACGTGAGCAACACGACCTTTACGGGTCCGATGACTGTCGACGTAGGAGTGGCACTTTCTTCCCTGGCATTGGAACAGTACAACGTGTAGGATAAAATGTGTTGTTTTAAATGCAGCCTGGATGTAATTGGATGTGACTGATCAATTTTTTTCCCCATTTAGAGGACGATTCCCTCTGTTATCCTCCGTGACTGTTGAAATTCGAGTGGATGAGCCCATTCACCTATTAGATGTTTACGTTTCGGATGATTGGCGTTCGGTCATAGCCTTCTTCGACTGCAATGTGCAATTGGAAAACTGCCGTGATATCTTCACCGACATGACAAACATCTTTGGAAAAGGTAAGAAGTTCAACTAGGATTCAAATGTTACACGTGTTGAATCGAGACCAGCTAAGTATATGCTTATGAATTTTTTTTCACGAAATTCCACAGATATTTCCTGTAAAGCTAAAGCGGACACAATTATCATATATCCAAGTACAGACTTGAACAGCCTCGTTGGCAAGGCTTTGAGCATGTCGAAAAGTAACGACGTTAGCTGTGCTTTTGCTCCAAAGTCCGTCCCTGGTGCTGTCGGAGACGCCACAGTAAAGAAGCCGATGAAAGAGGTGAGAAAACTGATCGTATTTTGGTTTCCAAATGCTGGAATTTTATCCAAAACTGTCTCATGTGTCATTTGTTGCAAAAATTTCAAAATAGGTTCAAAAGTTTGTGGTGGAATGCTTTCCTTAAAAAAATTGTCATAGATTTCTGCGAAGTGTAGAATGACTACAAATATAGCGAATTATTCGGTACAATCTGTGCTTGTTTTATCTTGCGCGAAACAGTTTACAATATTTTTCTTTGTAAAATTGCAGTAAAATTATTACCCTAACAGTCTTCAATTTGGCTAGTGATGGCAATGTTTTTTTATTTATGTAGGTTCCATTGACGTTTGAATTGATCGGTCCGAGTTATGGTTGTGCCCCGGACGTCCCGTTGCAAGTTGTTGCCCTCTCGGGTACCGGAGGGAAGCCAGTCGCAACTCGATGGAAAGTCACAACAAGCGCCAATGATTCAGGTATGTGTTTCGTAATTATGCGCTGCTGGTTGTTGAAGTATTTTTAGACAGATGGATACATCGCGTGGTTCGTTCACGATTGCTAATAGAATATTTCTACTCTTCATTTAGCCGCTGAAAAAAGAAAAGAGTCGCGAGACAAATACGAATTTCCTACTTCGGCTTTGCATTTTAAGCTTCCCGGAAGTATAGTAAGTTCAATAACCGCATACTCGCGGGTTATGAATATAGATTCATTTTCATAAGAAAAATTCATAAATATGCGCAATTTAGATTTTCTATTTTGAACATTTCTAATATTTTTGTGCGGTTTATTTCTAATTATCGCAGCTGACTTCTGGACTGCGATATGTCGCCGAAGTCACCATTACAAATTTTTTGAAACGCGAGCTCTCTCGATCTGTTGAGTTCGCTTTCTCTGTGGAGTGCGTACATACCGTGACCATCATCGGGCCTCCAAGCGTGAATCCGCATCATGATGTTGTGCTGACCGCCCAATATAACTCGACCTCGGAACAAACGCGGCTCTCGGTAAGGATATTGCGTTGAATTACGTGAGTTGCGGAAATTTTCCCATTGCAGTTTGCCAAAACGAAACGGCTCGATTTATTTTCCAGTTTTATTGGGAAGTCATCGGGAGTCCGCTCAGCGTCAACAACGTCCGCGGCAAAACGGTGATGATCGAGAGAGGAAGCCTCGAAGGGGGAATGACGTACATTGTCCAGTGTTTGGGTAGGATCAGGAGTGCAACAGTTTGTTTTCAGCCTTTCCAAATGACTAGTTCGTCTTACTCGACTCCGCATTGAAACATGTTTACAGTTATAATAAACGACGATCCGACAATCTTCGCCATGGATTTCTTCAATCTGTCGACCAAACTCGGAGAGCCAGTAGCGATGACGTCGGTCACCTTCCTCGACGTGCCAGTCACCAAAGGATTCTGGCTCAACGGGGAACTTTCGCACGACCCGTACAAGCCATTCAAGAAACTCAGGGTAGGCTAGTTGTAACATGAAAAATTTCGCTTTTATTATAGTTTTTTATGAGCAAGACATCATCGCTGCTTTATAAAACTTTGGATGAAAATCCATTATTTGTGGTACAAATTTGCATAGCATTCACTTCATCATACCTTTTTATAACTTTTTATATCACTGTTTTATAAAATTTTGGATTAAAATACACTATTTTAGTACAGTTCTACAAAAAAATGCTAGCATTCACTTTTTGTTACTTTCTTGTGAGCAAAAACCCATGATGAGGGGTGTCTGAAAATTTCGAAAATATGGTTGAACGTCCCCTAAAACCTTGAAACCTTTGTCTGGAAAATCTGGAAAGGTCAAGGAAATTGATTTTGAGGACTTGATGTTAATTCTATGGTGGAGAAATACTGTCCAACATGATGGAGTGACCAACTAAAGTGGTTTCACTGTATTTCCTCAGTTCCTGTGGAGTTGTTCTTTGGAAAGCGGCGGTGCGTGCTACAGCGTCACGAGCTCCTCCGTCCGACGTCTGGAGGCCTCGCTCAACTCCACCGTACAAGATCCGATCCTCGCAGTTGATGGACACCTGCTGGCAGTCGGGAAGTAAGCAGAATTTAGGAGCACCCAGAATGAGACCAAAAGCCAAAATAGTATTTTCCTTGAAATTAATCTTTTTTTTAAAAAAAGGTACAATTTCACACTGACGGTGTTGACTGCCGATGGGAGGCAGGCGAAGACGTCGGTGCTGGTCCACGTAATTCCCAAACGAAATGCCCCGACCATCTCCGTGGCCCAGGGCAACGACTTCGCCGTCCGACCCGGGACAGAGGTCACGCTGCGGTCCTTCATCTCGGCGCCCGCTGGCACAGTGCTAATCTGGCAGTGCATTCCCGTCCGAGGCAAGGCTTACTTTGACGTATCGAAGAGTCCGTCGACAGGCACGTACCACCTCGTTGAAACAGACTACGCAGACGTGCCGTTCACGACGACCCTAAGGCCTTCGATGGAGTCAACTGACCCCTCGTGGAACCGCCTGGTGCCCGATTCTGTGTACATGCTCACCCTAACGGCGAGCCATCCGATCGAGGGAACGACGCGGGCCTATGTGACACTGAATACCGTTGCCTCACCTGCCGTTAGACCAGTGAAGGTAAATGTTATTACAATTTCTTTGGATTTTATTCCAATGAACAATTATTCAGTATGCACGGAGTATTATATTTTATGTTAAACTTCACAGTCAGCTAATACCATGTGGTGGGGGAAGGGGGTAATACACCCATTCCCTTATTCCATATAATTAATTAATTGTGCCAAATACAGCGGATTGCAGGCATCACAGGCATAATGAAGGCATGAATCCAATAACTTCGAATAATCAGACAATATGTTCAATGATGTGATTTCAATCACACACACACAGTCAGCACCTAGGATGTCATGTGTTTGGGGGGATGGGGGTAGATTTCACCAAGATTTGACAAATGTTACAGTAAAAGGAAAAATGAAAGTATAACGGGTTATATAAAATGTGCAGGAAAATAGCAGCAAACAAAATAGATAAGTAAAATACATCAAAATGGTATGTCACCCAAGTACAAAAATTAGCAAGATTATAAAAAAGGATATTGCAGTTCATCCAATATTTTCTGTTTTAAGGTTCTTCCGACTTCCGGCGTGGCGATCTTCACGGCGTATTCGGTCAACGTTTCCGACTTCTGTGCAGACGAGACAGTGTCCCTCTTGCACATCGGCTTCAGGGAAGCATCGCGGAACGACTCCTCGGTGCGATACCTTCGACAGATCAGCCACAGGATTCAATCAATCGACGGCATACGTTTGCCGGCCGGTGCGTGGGTCTCGATTCGAACGCGCAACAAGTGACAACAACCATTTTTTTGCAATTTTTCTCATAAATTTCTCATTTGTTTAGCTTCCTTGAATCCCGGAAAGTTCGTTCTGGTCGTAAAGGCGTGCAGTTTGGACGACGTGTGCTCCATCTCCGAATCGAGCCCGATCGAAGTGAAAATGCCCGACTTATCGGCGAAGGAGCATTTGAATGACATGGTTGCGGTGGTCAGTGGCCTTATCAACCAAGGTAAAAATTGTTGACAAATTGGGACATTGTGACATCACTTTTATTACGTGTTTAACCCAAAATATATAAAATATCGATTTGTGCTTCCTTGGATAATTCATAATTCATGAATAATATTTAAATTAACCGTCTTTTTACTCCCTAAAATGTCTTACGAAGGCGATTTCGCGACGGCCATAACCCATGCCACATCTTGCATCCACACGCTGACCGTCGCTGGCTACAAGAAGGGTGCGACATTGCAGCGCTTGGTTTGGATGACAGAGCTGCTCTTACGACGGCAAGCTGCCAGGATCGAAATACCGTAAGAGAACTTTTGTTATCCACGGTAGTGCGGCAAATGATTGAAATCTTTTTGAATGAACCTGCCTACCAGCACGTACGGACGAGGGTCGATATAAACGCAGACACGCGTATTGAGAATCAGTTAATTTTCTCTCCTTTAGTGTCGATGGCGTTTATTCGCCTCGCGAAGAAGCCTTCGATACGCTGAGTGCCGCTTGCAGCACTTTCAAAGATGTAAGACCCAGCAACCATACGCTGCTGTCGCTCGTGGCCCTGCAGTCCAAGATGATGGACGCCTACGTGCGCCGTCAGTTTGAAGTGGACGCAACCCCCTCTGCTCCGGTTCTGCCCGATGCCCCGACAAGGATTCCGCACGGTAGCACCGCTCCATCAGTAACAGTGGATTTCACGAAAGGTTTAACCAGCGTTATGGCTGCGGGATCTTCCTTGACATCGAGTACTGCAGGAAGTGCTTCTACAAGAACTACTGCAAGTGCAACTGGAAGCAAGTCTGCAAGTGGAAATTCAAGCACTACAGCAATGCCTTTGTCAAGTACCGCAGGAAGTACTTCTGCAAGAGCAACAGGAGGCAGTTCCATGGGTGGAAATGCTTCCAACACTTCAGCAAGACCTTTGTCTAGTACTACAGGAAGTGCTACTGCAAGAACTACTGCAAGTGCAACTGGAAGCAAGTCTGCAAGTGGAAA
>JAQFYZ010001321.1:0-24865 GCA_034695085.1 Cylindroiulus punctatus | reverse complement strand
ACGGCATACCGATGTGGGCCCACTGCCCTGTACGGCATACCGATGTGGGCCCACTGCCCTGTACGGCATACCGATGTGGGCCCACTGCCCTGTACGGCATACCGATGTAGGTCCACTGCCCTGTACGGCATACCGATGTGGACCCATTGTCTTGTACGGCATACCGATGTGGGCCCACTGCCTTGTCCGGCATACCGATGTGGGCCCACTGCCTTGTCCGGCATATCAATGAGGGCCCACTGCCTTGTACGGCATACCGATGTGGGCCCACTGCCTTGTCCGGCATACCGATGTGGGCCCACTGCCTTGTCCGGCATACCGACGTGGGCCCACGGCCTTGTCCGGTGTGCCAATGTTGGGCCCTGCTGCCTTGTCCGGCATGGCGATGTTGGGCCCTTCCGCCATGACTGGCATTCAAGTGGGGGACTTGAACCAAGGACCAAGAAGAAGCCCTTTTGTTAATATCTTGTGGCATTTCCCTGAAAAAGGGTGGCATGCGCATTTCTGGATGCCGCTATTTAAAGATTGCATGTTTCCCAGTAGAGTTTATTCAGAAGTCACCATTGGATAACCTCGGATGGCGGATCACTGCCGCTGAATTCCCTCGCTCGCTAAGGGGCATCATTGGCTTTTCGGGTACGACGACAGCCTATTTCACCCTCCACTAACCACGGTTCAGGCTCTCCAGGTAACGTCTTCAACAGCCACTTAAAATAAATTCAGAGATGAGTTCGGGCCCCAGCATCGGTTTCTGCAAAAGCCGTGTTCTTCCCCTCTGCTCCAGTGCGCCTGAATGAGCTCGTCAAGCACAGCTTGCCGGAGTTAAGCCCGGGCTTTCAAATTAACTTTTGATCAGCAGCTTCGATCATTTCGCCGGAGTTTTCGGGCTGTTATTAAAACTCCATCTCAGCGTGCTTATGCATGGATGGCTCGCCTAAAACAATTCCCTTTTAATATCTTTTTTTTTGAATTTGCAGCACGCTCTTCTGCATGTTGACTCTTCGACTGGGCGTCTAATCCTAGTAAGTCATATTGATCGCTGCACGTATAGGGGATTCCTCCTGCTTTGCCGGCTGGGGGCACCGGAATAATTCCACGATTAATTGCTACGTTTACGATACTTTGCATGCTGAACTTCTCTCGGGGATTCTGGAAAACTTGCATTCTTCTACTCCGACTTCATCTCATTTGTTCTGCACTGCACAATCAGCACCGAAGACTGTTTCTGTGTATCTGCTTAGGTTTTGAGATATTTTTAAATTTGTTTTGTTACCGAAATAGTTCTGCATAATGAATTTCTGTTACATCAGTGACACTGATGGCCAGGAAGTTGAAAAAAAGCAACTTTTAGGGCCCAGAACTGCAGTGGGCTATCAGAAGGTCAGAACATGTCTTGCAGAGCACATTGTTACCTTGCCTACCGGCCCAGAAACTGCTACGCTCCTGTGGCCAGTACAAAACCTTTGAGTTTTTGGAAACTCAACTTCAAAGTATGGCACTGATCAAGCAAGATTTCTGTTACGGACAATTCAATATGCCGACAGCTGCAATATGCTGCGTACAGTAGATTTGTTGAGAATGCCGAATGAGTGACTTGCACCTGTGAATGTTGAGAGTGAACTCCAATCAATAGTTTATTACAGTCGTCAAAGCCTTTCTAGTTGCTAGCCAGTCCATAAAATTTGATGGGCGAATTCCATAACTTTATCTGGCGGAGATATATTGCACGAACATCGGCCGGCTGAGAGGCAGCGCACTCCAAGCTATGAGAAACTGCCAGTTTTTTACCCAGTTGTCTAGACTTGGTGTTCCGGGAGCTTGCCAAATTCAATTCTGTGGGTGAAAGGCCTAATTAGTCTATGGAAACCGTTGTATTTTTCACAGAATTCGTTAAGCTCTGTTTCTGCGTGCTCCGGATTCCTAATTGAACCCAATTGAGTTTGAACTGGTCCCAAAACGCCTGTCTGCTACACTTCACCAGGATTGCTCAGCCTCAGTTGGTTCGGGTAAGAAAATGAGGCATTCGGCTAAAAGCCCTTTGGGCCCCAAGAACATGCAGCGGGTTTGCTGCCGGCTGTACAGAAGTCTCAGACTTTAGCCAAAATGAGCAATCTACATAACTGTTGAATTTTATTTTTCTTTAGATAATTCCACAATGCCAGGGCCGTTGATGCCAAAAAACCGAAAGCGACAGAGAATACCAACCATCAAGTTGTCTACCGAAAAGCCTTCCAGGACCACCGTGGTTCCTCCCGAATCGTCCGATGCAAGGGACGACTCAGCGCAAGACCGTAGTGACCGTCGCTGGACTCAAGGTGATGAGCTGAAAATTCACAACTGAAATCCTAGTTAAAGCTTTTGGCTCATCTTTATTTTTTTCACTTCTAGCGTTGCTTGGTGGGGTTCACAGCGACACAAACATCACCGAAGGCTTTGCTGGAGAGGCGGGCAGTGCTGCTGCGAGGGACCTGGCCACCGCATTGGCGATGATCACTCGTAACGTCAAAGATCAACCTGGTCCAACTGGAAGGCCTGCGCATAGACGCGTGGACTTGTCTCGGGCATCCAAAAGACGCAGAGTGAAGGTTGATAGTTTTGCCACCAAGCAGTGGGTCTCCATGCATCTTCTGGAGGAGGACACTGTCACTGGCTTGAACACGAACAAGCTGGTGATAAAGTCAGGAGTCTTGAAGCCAGGGAGAACCTATGTAGCCATCTTGGATGTGCAAGATTCTGGTAAGAAGAATTGTTCGATTGGATCTTGACTTTGATCACTTTGATTTGGTAAAAATGTTGGCAATTGCCGCAAATAAGATAAAAACTGCCTGTTTTGCAGTATTTTGATATGCTACAGAATTGTCCCTGCTTCGAATACTCACAAAACTAATATTTCAACCCTACTTATCTGAGTGTGCTTGACTGACGCCTGTCCTATCTGTTGGAATTTATTAGTTTTTTTTCTTTTTTGTGTTTAGGCAGCCTAAAAATGTTTTGCGGCTTTTTATTTTATTTAGCTGTATCCCCTTCCCCCGTCTCTCCTCTAGTTTCTAGTTAACCTTAGAAACTAATGTGTGAAAAAAATGTCTAAGCGTTGTAATTATTAATGAATCTTGAGGATACTAACAGTATATTTTTTCAACAAATATCAACATTTTTACTTAAGTTTCAACCCAATAATATATTTTTGCAGATCATGTAAATTTGCGAGGCAGGACAATGCAAGAGATAAGAATGCATGCAGGACCCTCAAATGGACGTTGTTTGGTGCACCCGATAGCTGGCTACGAATATTTGACCGTTTTCAAGTTGAATTGTTTGGAATGGTCTGGGATGGACCCGAACCGTCCCTTGTTTTACGAACTAAGTTACAAATTACGGGATTCCGGAGCTGCCGGGACGCTGATTCGGTTCGGGCTGGACAGCAGTTTTAAATTCGTGCTACCTGCAGGAATCCGGGAGAACGACCATAATGGTGTGTTGAAAAATGGTGTAATTTTACCATTAAGGTACAATTACACAATTTCTCTTGCTTGAGTGCCTGGTGTGAATGGTGAAGATGTATTGGCTATTCTTCTTCTATTGCTTAGTTTACTTGAATGTTGCAATCCATCAAGTCTTCGGTGGCCAAACTGACGTGTGCGCTCTATCAGTGAAAATTCGACCTTTATCGCACCATCCCAATACCTCAGCGGAAGAGCTAATGTAAGGAAAATCTCCAAACTTGTATTGATTTTGCTGGAAGTTAAGCGGATTTTGCCATGAGGAGGTTTTCGATGTGGGGTTTAATTGAATGCAAATTCGCTTGCAGTGATGAAGAGCTGAATAAACCCAGATCGGGCCTGCGTCTGGCGCTCGACAAAGACGACATCCCTCAAGTTTTCAACCGAATACAAGTCGCTGCGGGCGTGCTAAATTCCAGAAGTGACACGGCAAACGGGAATTTCAGCGCCGAGAGGAATGGGAAAGTGTTTAATCCCCACAAAGTTCGACAAGTGTTGCTAAGCTGGATTTGCTCGGTGAACATTTCCACCAAGGTAAGCTCGCATTCGGGCAGTCGCCCTAGATAACAAAAATAACGGAAATAAATTAGCTGGTTTTTGTAACATTTGAGCAAGTTTTTTTTTGGAAACTAAGCTTCCTCTTAATTGTAGCCTTCCTCATTTTTCATTGTCTTCAACCCGAATTTTTTCGTGTCTCCAATTCTTCCATTGTTACTGCTTGAATTGTGGTAGTTTTCTGTAAACCAACAATCCGGTACCTTTAACAGTTACGGTGACAACGTCTAATTTGATTATGCGGGATATCCTCTATCTATATGTATAAAAACTACGAGAACGTCGACATTTTGTATAAATGTACCTTATGTGCCAAATTTTGTTTATTATATTCCACCATAGCGGGGTATATCCAGGGGTTTGTTTTATAAAAACAAGTGTCCTCAATGACTGACTCATCAATGCCGAAACAAGTCGCAAGGGGATGAAATTTGAAATATTGCATGAATTCACCTTAGTGTCATAATGCTGATGCATGTATTGATTTTATTGAGAGAATCTGACAAAGGAATTTTCTTGAACTCTTTTTGATAATTGATGAGAAACTTATTCAAGATATTTCTCAAGTATTTTTTATGCCGAGTAAGCGAAACATTAGAGTTACCGAAACAGCCGTAAAATCATCTTGCACTCAATTTTGATGCTCTTTGTTTGTTTGCTTTTTTGACGTTAGGAAGAAGCATTGCAGATGTTGGCAGCTGTGAATTCTCTTCTGGAGACTGCTGAACAGGTCTGTTTCATTCAGTCTGCTCATGAACAGAGCCTCGGACCTACTGTAGATCTGTGCCACAAGAACCAAATAGTGGCACGAATCTATAGGTTCCAGGCTGGTGTTGTATTTATTATATTTTTAATGCTGTGCTTTCGCAGGTGAAGTTTTCCTTTTTGGAAACCGCCTCTAAAATCGTCCATTTTGCCAGCACGTTTTTTACATTGCGGAAACACCGATTCGAGTTTGCTTCGATGTATTATCGGTCCTCGATGCAAATCCTCGATTCCTTATTCAGGAATCTGGCGAGCATCTCTTCATCCAATTTCATTTACACCAAGGATTTGGTGTCGCTGTTCGAATCATGCGAAATTGCATTGCAGCGCTCCCTTGCCCACCGCCTCGGATACACCGCGGCATGGGAATTACCACTGGAGTTTAAATCGGATTATTTGTCTTTGGAAGCCACGTGTCTTGCACCTTCTAGTACTGAGTGCACCTATTCATCAGACGTCATCAATTTTCGATTCCGGCAATCGAAGAATGTGCTTCTGGAGTGTATTTGCGTGGAGCGGATAACGTTTCATCATTACCTTGCATCGGGTCTGGAAAACGCCACTAAGGTGAATAAATTCCTTTGTTTTCAATCCATTTCTAAAAAAAATGATTCTAGGCTTCTGGACGTTAAACTGTTTTGCCCTCACATGTTTGTAGTTTTCATCCTCTCTCCCTCCATCATTGGCTACAAAAAAAAATTGAATCATAGTTGATGCCTTTCTTCTGGATTTCTATCAAAATGGGTCGAATTAAAGCAAACAAATGAACAATTTTAAATCAGATGTTTTCTAAAACTGCAATTATGACCTCATCATTTAGTAAGGCCCCTTACTTCCCTTTCTTAGTGAATAACTGCAAAACCAGCTAAGGTAATTATGTGAAGCAGTTTGTTTTATATAATTTTACTTGTCCTCATTCATATTTGGTTAAAGGGTCATTGCCACTTTGGATAAACTCTCATAGACTATTTGTCACTGTCTTAGTCCGATTTTCACAAATTTACATGTACAAAATGTCGAAGTATGACCTATGATGGTCTGGCTTATATTGTTCAAATGTTATGTCATCAACGACAAATGATGAAAGGAGAGAGGAACAGCAACATACATACTGATCCATGATTTTTGTAAGAAAAAGTATGACTAAAAACTATCATTTCTCATTCAGCTTTCCTTAAGCTAACAACATTTTCTACGTATTATTTTCTGAAATGTCCTTTGTGCGTTCTTTTTTGGTGCTACCTGCGGCTTAACTATATATACCACATATAGGCACTATAGGCCACATATATGTCAGGTATATATATATATATATATGCACTACATGAAAGTGAGCTTCTCCTAACACTCGTAGGCTGACAGTGTTGCCTGCCGGTTGGGCAGCTAAATATATTTAAATTCTAGGTTTGTTTAGGGTTTAGGTTATTAAAAATCGATAAAATTAAATAAAACTGGGGAAATTGAAAAAAGTTTGATATCATACTTTGACATAAACGTCTGGCAATAAAACTTTTTATTATTTTCAGTCCACTTTGCCTGTGGTGTCTACCAGTTTTATTCACTGTAACGGATCACCGTTTAACCCGGGTGAACTCCAACCGGTGTCACCAGTCACTGTCAACATTCCCGCTACATCACGGTTTACTGTAAGTTGTCCTCCTAGATTTCGGCTTTTGCAATAACTGAACTCATAATGTATTCAGATTAATTTTATAGCAATATCTGTTACAGAAAAATGCTGCTATCTTTGGCACACTCTACCAACAGTCCATGGAGGTGTACTCATTCGTTGTGTCTGGTAACACGACTAATCAGCACTTAGTCATCCATGTGCAGTTTGAAGAGGATTTCCAGAGTTTGTTTCCTATTGTTTTACTCATAAGGTAATGCCCGGAGATTTTGTGCAACTTTTAATTTCGCCGTTAGATCGAAAAACGAAGTATGCATTTCGATGCTGTCGCCGTGAATGCTCGACCAACGGACCTATAAACCCTATCAATAGGCCTGAATCTTTGTCTCAACCTTCTGTAATGAAAGGTGAGCAAAGTTTCAGGTGTGTTGGGAGGATTTCATTCGCCACACAACTGCTAGCTGCGGCACAGGCAGTTCGTTGGTCCCAAACTAAAACAAATGTGCGTTTTATTTATAAAAGACAATGACACGAAACCTTTACGGATATTATCCTGCTTTCTAGATTGTCACTTTTCCCCACTTTTAATGTTAGCTGTACTTTATTCGTTGCTCCCAATGTGCACAAACCCCAGAAATTCATTTCGACAATGAAGGAATTGGTGTACGCCACAATATGGTGGTACCCTTTGAACTTAACCCCCTACCACATGGTACTAAAAATACTGACAGTAGGATACTGAGTTGAATTGAATTGAATTGAACCTGGCCTAACTTAAACTACCCTAAAAACGTCATTTCCTATGTATAGCCCATGTTAGCTTAGGAGCCATTAGGAGAAAATAACTCACTTTTACATGTTCAGAAACATGGCATTATGTGTAGTTTAGCCTCTTGACTTATTGTCAAGAGTCCATTTAAATTTGACAATCTATATTGAACAGTAGAATTGCTATAAATGCATTCGATGATATACTCAAAGACGAAGTTGAATTTTAGGCTGCCCTACTTGGCGCCTGAAAGCTTGACTCAACCTTTGCATAGTCAAGGTGAGCAAAGTTTCAGGTGTGTCAGTGTGGTTTGTTAACCGGCGATTTTGACGGACAAGAAGTGCAGTGCCGAATGGCTAATGGCAAAAAATTAAAATGAGATATATGTGTGCAAACCTAACAATTCTTAATGTAAACTTGATAATTTAAATTGAATGCGGTAAAATCCTTTCTTAACGGGGGCTTTGGCACCTAAAATAAATCCATGCAAAATTTTAAATGTTGTAATCCTAATTACGTTTTGAACTCCACGATGATGAAGTATGTAAGTGATGATCGAGTGAGTGCATGAGGACACTGTTTTTATGGATTTGCAGTAAATATAGAAATTTTTAAGTGATGGAGCAGATCACTAAGCGCAATGACATTTATCCCGTAAACTGTGGTAATTTTCTGGCATTTCTAGCTCTTCGGATCTCCCATGTGAGGACAAATGCATCTTGAGGAAGAAGCTCATCCCAGGCACAACCGAGCTGGATGTGACAATCCCAGGAGTTGAATTTATTCTTAAGTTTCTCTATTTTAATTCGCATTTGTTTTCGATGCTTGAAATATCTCCCCAGCGATTATTTCTCACGGTCGAATATCTGTATACTTGCAGGTGGTTCCACTTATCACATTGGCTTAGTTTGTGCGGACTTTGCTACCCGAGATTTTAAGCAGTCTGAAAAGCGCCCAAAATTAAGTGCGAATTACACCCTGGACATGAATTTCATTGAATGTGTTCAGTGGGACTCAAATGAAACAGCGTGGAGCTCAAATGGCTGTAGCGTGCTCTATAGCGAGACGTCAGCCAAGAGAGACAGTATCAGTTGCAGGTACGTGCCCCGTAATGACTCAGGTTTGTTGCGATAAACACTTTATCAAATGATTGCTTTCTTGGATTTTCAGGTGTGATATGCTGACTGACTATTCGGCACTGGTTCACAACTTGTCTTATTCGCACAGTCGAATAGACACCACAAAATTGTTGAGGTAGGCCTGCCCATGTTGCAAATCTTGAAATGTATGCTATTCTCTCTGAGATTCTTGAAATTTATAATGTATGTTTTTCCAGGAAACCCTTAAATCCAGTTGTGCCTGCAATGATGGTTTTTGTCGTCATAATGTTTGTGGTGCTCATTATCGGCTCCATGAGAATCTCGCTTGGCCGGGTGCATGTATGCGACAGAATTTGGCTAAAGGACAACTCGCGCAGTGATCGCTATGCATACCTCCTCACTGTGCAGACCGGATATCGACCACAATCTGGAACCTCTTCAGCTGTTAGTATGCCGTGTCGCAAAACTTCTTCGGCTGGCAGTTTGAATGCCATTTGCCTTATTGGGACATTCGTCTGCCGTTTCTAGGTCTACATTGTTCTACATGGGGAAAATGGTGCTTCTGAGCCAAGAGAACTCTATGAAGAGGCTCGGCATGTTATCTTCAATCGAGGATCCAGAAATTCGTTTTTCGTAACGTGAGTTTCATCCTTAATTTTCTGAAGTGCATTTAAACATTTTTTAGTATATCGAAAGTCGCATTCAACAGCAAAATGGGGAAACCCCAAATGTGAATTAGCCTTATCAACCGTACCTTACCATGAGAAAGTTTGCTTCTCCTAAAGGCTTGTAGGCTGGCAGTGATTGCCTACGGATAGGGCAGCTAAATTGAAAATAATTATGCTAGTTTAGGTTATGTTAGGTAGTTTATAGAAGAACATTTAGGCCTGGAAAGTAGATCAAAATGAAGGCTCAGTAACTGTCAATAAAGGTCATACTTGTGCAGTATATTTGCAAGTAGAGTTTTTGCACATTTGAAGCAAGGTGTAAACCGTGGCTTATCTACATGTTTTAAAAATTGCTTGGGTACCATTACTTTTGTAGGTTTTTGGGAACAAACTTTAATTTCTCCACATGAATTAAAATATGGTAATGTGCAAATTAATTTCAAAATTTTGTTCTTCAAAATGGCTTATAAATCGTCGCAAACCACATTGTAGAAATATTTTTCAAAAAGAAGAATTGCCATTTTTTTCATAAATTTTGTTACTCAAGGAAATTCACTAAACTTTAGTAGATATGGAAGTAATTCAGATGTTTGCAATAATAGTATTTGCCATATTTGCTTGTTTTTGAAACAAAGGAGAAAAGTTAAACTAAATACTGTAAAAGGCTTTTTTGAAGTTACATTTGATCGTTGTCTTGATTGAAGTTTGCAAAACCCAATAAAGGATCGATATCGGTGTAACTTTCATATACTGATTGTATGCATATAAAATTTAAACTGTATATTCCTTGATAATTTCGTTCTTCGTCTGATTTCTAGAGGTCGTACAATGTGCTAATTCACTCTTCAAAAGATGTTTCCATGAAAGTACAAGAAATGCAAAAATGAGCATTGAGCATAAAGAACTATTTGGGATAGAATTTGGTAGAATTTCGCCTGGTGATATTTGACTGAATATTCACACACCTGAAACTTTGCTCATAATTTAATTGTTTGAATCTACTTATTCATTGCCATTCATGGCTACTGCATTTACATGTACTGTCAGTTTAAAAATTGTGCCAATGTCATACTTTTACTTAAAACAATATAACTGATTTTGGGCCAAAACAGGACGAATCAGTGGTCAATTTTCATATTATTTTAGAAATGAAATACAATTTCCTTAAAGTTATGTTGCTGGACTGACACTTCTTGAAATTGATTCATGTACATGTCAGAACATCGTCGAATTTGGGATCCATTTGGAAAGTTCAGCTATGGCACAACTGCTCAGGTCTGAATCCATCTTGGTTTCTTGACCATGTTATTGTCCAAGACTTGTCAACAGGTCAGTCTCACTAGTTATTTGCAGTGAGCCTGGTTTGTTCAGCTTTTTATCCTTAAATTTGTTACTCCAGGCAGCCATTATTACTTTCAATGTGGAGATTGGCTCACTGTTGAAGATGGGAGAGTGGAAAAGGAGATATTGGTATCTGATAACCACATTAATTTTTTCCAGGTTTGTAGACTGTTAAAATTTTGTATGGATCGAAGTTAAAAGTGCAAAATGTTTCACCATTTTTAATATACATGTTTATTAATATTTCGTTATAACCGTGGGTTTTGACAGCTTTATCGATCCAAATTTTGGCAATTTTACAACAAACTGAATATTTGGGATAGTTTGTATCAGCGTCCTCCATGTGACCACGTTGTCCACTTCGAAAGAATTGTTCTGTGCCTAACCAGTTGGACTGTCACTTTCACATTGTCAGCTCTTTCGTGTCATTCTTTGGATTTTACGGTAATTTTTTAAATCAACCAGGCTTCTGATGATGTTCCTTGCCCTATCTATAACAGCATTTGTTTTTATTCCATTGCGTCAGAATTGTTTCGAGTATGAGTAAGTTTCTCCTAATAAGCTTCTGTGCAAGTAAAATAATTCTGCATCAATTCTGCACCAAATCAAATAGAAAATGATCCAAATTTTAGTGAATGCAAATAGGGTTTATTTATTCCAGAAAAAAACATTGCAGATGGGGAAACGGGATATGTATGCTGTACATTTTATTAGATGCATAGTTATTTTAGCTAATTTTTGACTGGTGTTTAATATTTTCCGCCTTGATTTTAGAGTTTAGCGATGTTTTTGATATCTAAATTTGATCATTTTCAGCTCAATTCGCTCCCTTCAATGGAATTCCTTCAAGCTGGAGCTTGTATCAGTATAATTGGACTTGTATTGCAAATCATTCCAACTTTAGTCTTACATCGTTCAAAAGTACGTGTTTGCATTTTTTGTGGATATTTCAGAGGAAAATCCTCTAGTCAAATTCTTTAAAAAAAATTCTCCTGGTAAGGCCTTGATCATTCTCTAAAATTCTCAAAAATTAGAATAAAGTGCCAGGTGTTTTCACAGCACAGTAGGAATTTTTTCAAGGCTGATAAGTTTTAACTTTAAGGACATTATGAATTAACAAAGGTCGGCAATTTGAAGTACATGTTTGTTTAACTAGCTTCCAAGTTGCAAAAAAAAGATGTGCGTCACATCAAAAACCTGTCGGAATTCTGACGATCACCTCTGTCAAAATGTTCACGATGGACCTTTTGTCTTTTGGAAACCTGTACAGGTAAACCATTTTCTTAATCCATAATCTGACATAAATATCCGACTCTTTTTGTCTATCTTTCTTTCGTGTTTGCTTGTTATTTATGTGTTTACAGCCCATTTCCTAAAATTAAATATACATGCACTCAGTTTTTTTTTTAAATTGTTAAGTTCTTAGCAATATTTTATTAGCGAGTTATTCTTAGGGTAAAATGAGTGTAATATCTTAGCGTTATTGTTTTTATGTCAAACCTAACCTAACTTAAAAATTACATAACAAAATAATTTATGATTCAGCTGCCCTTACGACCATTACTCCCTTTGTTGTAGAAATGTAACTTTTTTGTGATTACTTGTTTTCTGTGCGTATTTTAGCCTAACTTAAATTAACTAAAATAACTTGAATAAGTAATTTCAAATGTAGCTGCGCCTAATGACAGGCAATCACTGCAAGCATGATGACTGTTATTGAATGCCTTACATGTACCAACAGCCAGTTTCCGCAAATTAAAATTAATATACTTGTACCTGCCTCTACTTCTAAATTTGTTCTCAACTTTACATTAATATAAATTTATTATCAGGGTCAAACATGTACAATATTGTTCCACAATTTTTGTACATTCAATGGTGTATTTTCGTTATTTCAAGATGTTTCTGTTTTGTTGGTGTATTTCAGGACTGGGTACAGAAGCAATGGCATGACAATGTTCCCGATGTTGGAATCTTGTTAACAAACCTCGAAAAGGAAGTTTTGCCTCCGAGATGCAGTTCATCGAGTGATTTATCAGGTAAACAAATGCAAACAGCGAAGCTTTATTACAGGATCTGTTGTATTTGATTGAGTAATTTTTTGGTAATTTTGGCTACACCAGCTGGGACTTCATGCGGTAATGGAGATTACGCTTGCAGCTCCAATGATGAATGTCATTGGAATAAACGCCTCGATAGCGCTTCGCCCAACTTTTTACAACAATCCAGATGTCCGTATATAAAACTTGGTGAATATATTTTGTTGATTTCTGTTGACTTACATATTTCTTTATGAATGTTGTTGTTAACATGATTGTTTCACCTCAAGGTTTGCCTGTCCAGTTCCGATACACTTGTTGGATCTTCTGCTGTGCCGTAACATTTGGCTGTGTTGTAGCGACATGTTGGATTGCTGCACGGTATGGCTGGTTATACATTTTCGACAGCTAGACAAACGAATAGCTAGTTGCATATTTTGATTTAAGATTTGTAATATACATGTAATGTATAATGGAATGTTGCTGCATGTTAACAGGTTTTCCATGTCGGAGTGTCTGATATGGTTGTTGCTGACCGTGACTAGCGTCTCAATGGCGAGCTGCATTTTCCTCCCTCTTCTGGTAATTTATGTTTGACATCTGATTCAGAACTTAGTTTCATAACTTTTGTCTTAATGTGGATTGCGTTCTTCAAAATTAGGTTGCTGCGTGCACTGCCCCGTTAGCCTTGCATCCCACGGTGCTTCAGGATGGGTGTGTTTGTCAGTTCAAATGCCACGATGCTTTCAATGACGAGAGTTCCAAAGCCTCTTGCAAAGAAAATAAAAATTGCCACGCTACAGACATGGAGGCCAAACAGCGGTTGCGGTATCTTCGGTATGCTCGGCCACCGGAAGAATGGGAGCTGAAAGATGTCGAAAAACAAACCGCCCTTAAAAAAACAGTTTTCAGTTTTGTTAGGTAAATACTTGATATTACAGTGTATTTTTTAAGCTGGAGTTATTATTTGGAAAGATTTCCAAACACATTACATGTATATAACCAGATCCACTCTTATTTTTTCCCGTAGAAATACTTTGGCTGCTGTTATCATTTTCGCCATATTGCTTGTTGCTGCATTTGGCAGTGCTGATTCTAGCACCCATCTGATGAATCGTACCCTGTTAAAACAGTTCAGATTGCATGGTTATGGGTATGCTCACTTTAATATTTGAGGTTTTATAAACAGTATTTACATAAAGATTAGTGCTGCATTTTGAGGGTTGCACATTTTCACAAGTTAAGAATGTAGGCTATTTTCTGTTCTGGCAAAGATTAAAAGTGGTCAATTTCATCTGATAATTCAATCATTTGTTTTCTATTTGCAGGCTAAGGCAATTCAATAATTTCAATAATGCGACTCAGTGGTTGGGTTATGTGACCACTAGCTTAATTCCCTCTCTTTACGGTAGCCTAGGAAGACAAGTCGTGCCCGATGTTCAAAAGGTAATTTACATACTTACCTATTTACAAATAATATCTGAGGTAGACATACGCTATGATGTACAATCATGAAAAATAAATTGAAACCTTTTGAATAGGAATTTTGGTACGTGGGTCAGACTGGCAGCATTCTGGTTGGCAAACCACATTTACATGTATCTCGGTTGGTCGATCAGCTAGTGAAGGCTGATGTGGCAAAAAATGTCAGTACTATGTCATCTCTTCAAAATGCCTGGAGCCTTTATTTGCCAAGATTCAGGTTAGTTATCTGACATTGAAAATAAGACGATTTCTTTAATTATTTTTCCCTTTACCCGTGTTTGGTCGTTGAAGTTACATTGTACAACTTTATTTAAGAAAATATTCGAAAACTGAATATTCTGAAAATTTTATTAAATGTAATACTTTAGGAACGAAGTAAATAAATTGATGGACGACCTGAAGAAGTCGCCTGTGTCACATGTCAACTGTTCGTCGGCGGGCGTTAAGTTTTGGCTATACAATCTGCCCACAGCGTACCTAAGGTAGCTAAGTTCTTGCATTTCTGACTTGATTTTAAAATTAACAAATTAATTATGTGAATTTGGTTAGAACCTGATTATTAATTTTAAGTCTGAAAAAATATCTTGAAAGAAATTGCATGACTGCTTTTCACATTACTAGAAATTAAGTAAAGAAACTGTGATGCATGCCTTTAGACGTTAGTAGAAATGCATATATATCCACCATTTAGTAGTTTATACAGGCTGTTCCAAATAGATATAACATTACTATAATAACATACATGTAACTATGTGCGCCCGCCTGTCGTGGGTGAGGTCGAGACCACTTTGCTCTACAAGCCTGTTATGTTGAACTGTGCAATTGGTCCAATTTTGCCTTTTTGTTTGTATTACTATAGCGAGATTCGCTTTACCGTTAGTTTTCCACCAGTAAGAAACCGCCTTCCATCTATAGAAATTAATACGGTACGGCTGAAGAAACCAGTAGGAATTGGCAGCGCCATGCTGGCCGTCAGCAAGGTATATTGGAATTTATTCTCAAATGTTATAAAATATAATTTAAACTGCTTCATGGTTTACATATACGCTCGTACCGTAATAGCGCATAGGGTGGCATTGATAGCCTGTCGATGATGCAAGAAATGAAATTTGTGTAGGCTAGTTTAAACACCAAAAACGGAAAAAATGAAAAGATAAATTCGAATATTTTCTTCAATGTTGGTCAAAACAAGTCAAAACTGTGTGTCCCGTTTGTAGCCCACTCTCATTTATCCAGCATTTATACCAAAATGTTACCAAAATGTTTTTCCCATAGGTTATGTTGTTTCTACTACTGATCTGGAACGTCAAATACTTCTTGGAATATCGTTTTTTGCAGCGGCATTCGTTTTTCTCCATGGCAGTATTTTTAAAGGTGCTTTTTGCTGGCTCATTTTCAACCGATGTGTAATAATGTCGCTTTATTCACTATTAACTGTGTTGTTCCAAAAAAGATCCTGTTTACGGCAGTCCTGTTCGTATACATGGCCTGCATCGTCCATCTTGTAGTCGTTACATCAGCATTGGCCAACTCGTTGGAAGATTCCCGGTACTCCGAAAATGCCGATATTTCCACCGTGACCATGCTGAACAAAGTAATTAAGTCTGCAACCTTCGTGTTCTCACTACATTTTATATTTTGATCACTGTTGGTAAACTTTTCTAAAACTGTTTTTTACAGATATGCAATGGGGCACTTGGTCTATTACTCATTTTTCACACTGCAAGATGTCTGTTGCTCATCAGCCACAGTGCCGCGATGTTAAAAATTGAACGCTTTGCCAGTTCTGGCCCGAAAACGTCTTTAGTCCTTTTTGTAAGTTGTGAACGCATTTTAAATTAAATATGTGAGTGCTAAGAAGTGCAAATTAAAAACTAACGGTGTTAATTTCAGTGTGCGATATTTGTGCTGTTCGTCAGTTACACTTATTTGGGAATGTTGTGGCAGTTGCCTGAAAAGGGGTTCGGCTCACTAAATGTGACTGGTTCCTATCTAATCTTACTGGTTACGCGCAATGTGAAGATCGGACACACATTTCAAAGAGAACGTATTTTTACGTTCATTTTCGTTGCTTCGCTGCTTGGGCTCATCGCTTGCACAATCTCGTGTGGGGTGAGTTCTTGAGTACAATTATGAAGATTTATGCAAAGGAATATTTTTTGATATGTTAATCGTGCTTTTATAGGTAATGCACACACTAAACTCCTGGAAATCGCAGCTGAATCCCAGCTTCACTTTCGGTATCAATGACATTTTCTTGGTCATGAAGACGACATTCATTACCTGCTTGAGTTCCGATCCGGCGAGCCAGCAGAGTGGCCTGCCTGAAACCATTCCAATTGTAAGATAATCTTCTGTTTGGACTTGCAGTTGTTGATTACTGAAAAAAATTGACACTTTTCTAACTTGTTAACAATTTTCAGGAGATCTTGTACAACGAACTGGAGTCTCAAGTGGACGAATTGTTGTTTCGGGTTGACCAGTTGTGCCAGTATGAAGGGCTTAGATTTGCTGATGACTTCGGCTGCCCTCAAATGACCAGTCAGAATTTGAACATGAGTTCCGAACAGGAGGTATTTTTAATATAGTAGTTCATTTTTTTGTGTGGATAAACTACAGAAAATGCCCTGCACAACAAGTGGACGAAATATGTATATTTTGAGCCTACATGTCTACTAGATAAGAGTGACACAACTCCTGGTTGACGCATTCATTTATTTAACTTTTTTTTGATTTTTTAAGTGGGATTTCTTCTTTCTTCTTCTTCAGTATTTTTTTGTGTTTATACTAACTTGGCTAACCTAACAATTTCTGGCATACCCAGCCTTAACCATCAGACAATCACTACCAAGTTACATGTCGTTAGGAGAAACCCACTTTCTCATAGTGCCTATGCTGGAGCAGGGCATATTCCAAAGTGCAGCCATTTTATTCAAGAGTAAACTGTAGCACATTTCTTAATTTTATAGGATGACGTCCTCCACTTTGCAGTGTGTGACGGGCAGGACTGTTATGACAGCCTTTCACTTTCCACCGAAAAGCTGGCATGGCCAGACTCCATCTTGGCAAAAGATGGCGATTCAGACAATCATTCCAGCTCAAGCCTCAATGATGACCGAGATGAGCGAAAACTCTGTAGAGTTCCTGCCTGGCCGTTTGGAGCTGCCATGTCCACCTCCAGTGGATCGGAACAAGACATGGACACAAGATTATGGCAATTGTTCCCAAAGAGACGTATTTCGGAACAACGAGCATCTTCTACAGAATCACTTTCTTCGGCTAACCGGCCACCGTCAAACAACCGAAAAAAGGGTTCCAGAAACAGGCGCATCGGCAATGATAGAAGGAATGGACCTGACCGCAACGGTTGGTCTTGCCACATTAAAAATGTTGCGAGAAGATCTGGAGAAACAGCGGGTGGCCGCCAAGTCCACCCCAAAAAGGGCAGGATTCATCGCACCAAAACCCGAGGCAAAGAGTTGCTCAGAAAAAAAATTGAATTTTGTAGTCGCGCAGATTGTTTTGAGATGTGCAACACCACCCCACTGGACGTACAATTTGGAAACATGCCTGCGGGATCCAGAACACTTGCCGAAATTGTGCTCGAACCTATTCCGATACAACACCTGCAAAACTCGGACACTGAAGAAAGCCAAAATTAAGGTCGGACAAATTTTGTTTATTTTGTTTAAGGAATGGGAATTTACTTTTTGGATACGAGTTTATAATTTTTTTATTTGTATTGACATTTCTATAGTTTACCGGAAAACTATAAGTTCACACAGCTTTTACTCAGTGTGGCAAACATATGTAGGTATTTGTAATGTGCTTTTTGGGTTACTAGAACCTCCAGAGCTGGTTCCTAAGGTCTTAAGTTCCACTTTCAGATTTCTGAGAGTAATCCCACAATGCAACAAGACTAATTAATAATAACTTAGACACTTAATGTCTGCATGTACTCGTATACATTTTTGGTCCTCCAGTGAGAAGGTGGATCAAAATGCCACGTTCTTAATGTTAGTACATTTCATGTACTAAATGAATGTGTGATCAATTTGAATAAGACGAAATAATTATGTACGTTGAAATAAATTGTTTGCCTCGCATTCAACATGTGCTTTTGTATTTTTTTGGATGTGAAGTTTCAGAATCAAAAGATTAAGAAATTTCAACTTTCATGTATTATGTTACCGTATCCTAGTGATATGCTTAATTCTGACGGAAGGGAAGGGGGCTGACCAAATGATGATGTCATAAATAATTACTGTTTTGTAAAACATGAGCATATCCAATATATCCATCATTTGTGATCCAGTTTTATAAAAAAAAAAATTCCGAAACGTTATTTCCCCAACATCCGCTTGTTATTACCTTTTATGAGCTCATATGCATGCTGACATGATGGGAGGGGTCTGAAAATCAGGGGGGGGGGGGGAAATGGTGAAATTCCCAAATATGTTTTATGAAGTGGTAAAATTTCTCAAATTATTTTTCAAAAACAAATATTTAATTAACCAACAGTAATGATATCAGCGTTTGGCCAATCCTCCCATACATAGCACCTGGACGTCCCCAAGTGTTTTATTATGTAGTTATTTAAATGTCGTCAATCATTTTGCAAACCAATGTTTAATAAGCTTGAAGCCGCTACTATAACATCACCACTCGGCCAATCCCACCAGAACGCCCCAAACATTTTTTACTTAACTTTTTAAAACTTCAAATCATTTTTCAAACCAAACCTTTTCCAAGGAAGTTAATATGATATACATGTAATATAATATACATTTGTGGCAATATAATACAAAACTGACAACTCCAAATTTGCAACAGCTGTGATAACATCAGCATTTGCCAAACCCCCTCCCAAGATTATGAGATAATACTTGAACGTCTCCAAATGTTTTATTGTCCCCAAACTGTTTTATTAATCAGAATTAGTCAGAATTTTCAGATCATTTTAAGCCAAACACCTACCTGTATCAAAAGTCGATATAATATAAATACAGTGTAAACGTAAAGGATTTTACCTGCTTGGGGCCAACCTGGTGACATTTTCGAAAGGAGATTTTTGAAGAATTTCCCCCAAGACAAGCTTATTAATACAGTAGTGCATTCGATTTGCACAGATTGTAACAAATTTCAGCCAATTTTTAAATTCTTGTACTTTAATTTGCTAAATTCCAGAATGTCAGTCACATGCAATAGGCACGCATTCCAACACTCATTTTTTACGAATTTGTCGACTTTATTGGTGTTATTTTTTGCGGTATTTGATGTGAAAAATGGGAGAGTAAAGGGATCAGGGGCAGCTTAATAACGCGCTGGTGATTAACGCTTTTACCGTGAATTTCACCAAATAAAAACACACATACCAACGCCCCTGCAAACAATTTGCTACCTTCAGTCTAATTCCCAACGCTTTTTTGCCCATTGTGAATTCAAGTTGCACCGACGGGTACCACTGGGTAACCCCTTCTCTCCGCCGTAACGGAGGGTACCCCAGGGCCACCTCCAGACCCAATTTGGGCGAGCCGTCCCATTGGTCGCTGGCTCACTAACTTTCACTAAGTAGGCCACCTGGTGGCCAAGATGGCCGCCCCGCCACTTCACTATAAATACGCTTCAGATTGCCAGATTGACATCAGATCATTCTCCAGCATCCGACAAGCACTCCCTCAGGATTTACTTCGCTTTTTGGACGGTTAAAATGGCCCGTTTGGTAAGTAAAACTCATACACCAGCCCTGATGGTGATAACCGCTGGGTGGCGCTGATGTCAGCTCTGGAATGGTCAGTCTTTTGCCCAGGACTTATTCAACAGTTCCCAATCTTTGAACTCCGAATCTTTAAGAATTTTACTTTGTACAATGCTCTGCAATCACCGTTAATCCTAACTGGGGAAATTTTGCACAATTTGTGATTGAGCACACATTTATGAAAAAAACTGGTGATATTTTTATCATTTACTTGCTATGAAAACGTCATAGTTGTCATTTTGAAGAATGCTGCCAGAAATAATGGATTTCTACTTACTTTTGAGTTATTTTGAGAATGCCAATGGGAAGGGAACACTAGAATTTCATTGTTTCAAAATTGGATACTGGATGTTATAAAAAAAATTAAATTCCTACAAAGATTAATACTGACAACAAAGCCATAGCAGAGATTTTTTTCAAAAACAAAAGACATTTAAGACATTGATTCCAAAGGAATCAAACATTTGGTAAACATTTGATTCACCATGGCGAAATTTTTGAAGAGAATGACGAAAATACATGTACATGTATATACAAATGTAGTAGATTTGAATGTTTTGCTGTTTTTTCATTATTAAAATGCTTTATGTTCATTATTAAAAAGTATAGAATTTGAAAAGCTGCCAATACGTCCAAGTGTTGGGAACCAAGAGTTTGATTAATCTGTTTTGATGTTCAAAAACCATCTTAGTACAACTTGGCTTCTCCCCCCCTAAAATTTCTGATGTCCAATGCATGAATTTACTTAATTTCTTTTGCGTTTTGTCATTGTTTTCATATATGACATTACAAGGCCGATGCTACATGTAAGTCTGATTTCGATTATTTTCAGGTTCTCGCTGCATTCTGCTTGGCTGTTGTTGCCTGTTTGGCGTCAGCTGGTCACATTGGTGGCTATGGAGGTGGTCATGGCGGTTACGGCGGTGGCTACGGTGGCGGTTACGGCCATGGAGGCTATGGCGGTAAAGCATCCGTTGACGTGAGCCGGTAAGTTTGTGCTAGAATTTTGTTTTTGAATCAATCATGTGGCGCCATCAACCTGAAGCGCTTCGTTGCCTTCAGATGGCGCTGTAGCCGTGAGCGTAAGCAGCGCCATCTTTGGTGACTGACAAGACTAAAAATGTAAACTTTTCACTACTACTAGATCTCCATATGGCTTTTCTTACAAAGTTGTCCAACACGGTCACCCTGCTCCCCATTACGGAGGTGGTTATGGCGGTTATGGTGGTTACGGTCACGGTGGATATGGCGGTTACGGTCACGGTGGCTATGGCGGTTATGGTCATGGTGGCTATGGCGGTTATGGTCATGGTGGCTATGGCGGTTATGGCCATGGTGGTTATGGATATTAAGACCTTAGGACGGATTAATTCGTGAACTATGATCGACTGAATGATTACCCTGACATCTGCCATTTGTATTTTTTATAAAAATGCTTGTACAGTTTATTGATATAAAATATTATTTTGAAAATGGTGCGTTATTGCCATCTCATTTCTCAGCAATTTTCTCATTAGTTCTAATTTATATCATTCTACGAGTTGCTCATGGATTGACGCGACAAAGTTTTTCTTGAAAGAAAAGTTACTGCAGTGATGGATCAAGGAAAACTGGCGTCCACGAATTCCCCCAAACTGTCCTAGCTCTGTCTGAAGTGTTTTAGTCATTTTACAGAAAAGAAAATTAAATTGCTCACGCTTGTATGTGACAGACAGCTCCATGTGAAAGCAATATTTTCAATGTGTCATGTTTTTCCTCTTGTGTGAATTTATACATATTCAGTGTCGCCATCTGATAAGAAACTGCAGTTTTTCCCATTTGCTTATATCCAGTTGTCTACTCCGCCAGTTATGTGGAGTCCTTAATAACTTGCTAGGGAATTTTGGTGTGCATTCATGGTGAGTGTTGTGTTAAATTGCTTCTCAGTTTTAATACTTTTCCTTGATACATTTATATTAGCATGTTTCATAGATTACGAAGTATTCTTAATGAAGGTCAGCTGAACAGCAAGTTTTCTACGTGCTAGAAGTGATGTTTGCAATCAGAAGGGATAGGTTTAAGGTAGGTTATCCTAAATTCTCAGATTTGTTTCTAAGTGCTCCCATCTTTAGGAGATGTTGTTAAACAATTTTCTCCTTTTTTTGGGAGTTAACCAAATGCTGATGTGAATTAAGAGAATTTTTACTTAAAAATTTCAACTGCATGCTCTACATCTAGTTCACAATCGATAATTATTCTTTGATGAATTTTGACATTTTCTATTAATTATTACATTTTTTCAGTACCATTTTTTTATTCGAATACGTTACACTACGCTGCATTTCATGTAATATTACTATAAAAACTGTGCAAACTTACTGGATTTTCCTTTTCTAATTTTTAAGAAAAATTACCTGCAGTGCATGTTGTCATAGTGATAAAGAAAAAGTCCGAAAATACAAATCGTGAGCTAAATTTTTGCAAAACACAAATTCTTTATAATCCACATTTAGTCTGGATATCCCATTTGATTGTATCCCTAATCGGAAAAGTCAATATTTGTTACCCCGTACATGTCTTTTTGATTACAATTACTAGGTTATGATTCAATAAAGCTCTCTTGTCCCACAGTAAGTATTTAATTTATACAATGTTGTCGTTAATAATATAATTCTGACTCGGCGACTTTTTGCACTCGTATTGAGTGTTTTCATTGGCAGAATTTGATTAGAGTTAAAAAATCACATTAACCCAATTTCGTGTCTGCATCGTCAATAAAAACAAATTAACTACAAAAACTGAATTGAGATTTTGTAGAAAAGTCTGTTTTACTTATCTTCACTTATTACATGTTAAGTCAATGTGAGTAAAACAGGTTTACCTGCGTGATGTACCATAACCTCAAGATTGTGCGTTAATGCTGTCTTTGTTTAAATATTTTTCAGAACGTGGAAGAGTTAGATTGAGCGTCTAGCAGTGTAGAATTATTGAAACTAAGTTCAAACATCTAACACGAGGTGAGAATAATTTCTCTAGATTTCATTGATTTTTCGATTTGCATTGGGAAAGTTTCGTGAGTCAGCACTCTGCACAGAACTCACCAAACATATACCTGCATAGAAAAATTGTTAAAAACTAAAAGAAACGAAAAAAGTTATAAATTATTTAAAAAATAAATTAAAACTAGTTTATTTTATTTGTCTTTCAAATATAAATTTGATTAAAAATCATAAATGAAACGAAAAAGAAAACAGCAATGAAGTAGAACATGTTTAATAACACATTTGTCAGTTTATATTTTACAGCCAAACTGCAGCAAGTCAATTGTTGACATACTTTTTTAATGAATCGTTTTTTCTTTTTACGAAATTTGTAGGAAGTCCTAAAATATTGTCTGTCAATTTTTCTTGATGATATCAGGGGGGTTAAAACGCTTAATAGATGAATCATAAGATGTCCATAAGATGCTAGAAAATGTGATCCGCCGACAAGACATGTCCAAAATTGACCGAAACTAACCGACATCTGTCATTTCATGTAATGATTTTGTCAAAATTTGCCTAAATAATGCGAGGACATTCAAAATTGGTCAGTCTTTCGTCAAATTTATCACAAAACTGTCCAAATTTGACCGAAACTAACCGACAGCTGTCATTTCATGTAATGATTTTGTCAAGATTTGCCAAATGTGTGTGAGTACTGGTAAGCATTTTGTCAAACTTGATACAATACTTGCCAAAAGCTGTCCTTTCACGCCCTGCTTTCGCCAAATTTACGTGAAAACTGGTCAGTGTTTCGTAGAATTCATTCCAACATGAATATGCAAACTAACATTCTAATTTTAATACTACTAATAAAACTCAATTTTCTGAGAAAAACTCGTTTGCAAGTCGTTTCCAAAAAAACGTCTATTTTCACTTGTCCCCATGGCAGAGACGACAAACTTTAAAAAACAACACAATACGTGCCGGGAAATAAATTGCACGTAACAGAAATCGAGTTGTGTTTTCCTTGCGAAACTTTCTTTTAAAAAATGGGCGATTTCTCGGGCGGGATTCGTTGACAGTATTTTTGTGAAGTTGGTGGCGAAAAATCTCGAAAAAAATAACCGCTTTTGAAGAAGTTATGCCGAATTTACGAAGTTTTGGGAAACTCTAATCTGGCGCCATCTCGCGAGCGAGATAGCAACTTTTCGCTGATACAATTAAATTTCCAAAACTCGTAAATTCGCCATAACTTCCTAAGAAGCGGATATTTTTTCGAAATTCTTTACCACCAGCTCCCCGAAAATACGTTAAAAAAATTTTTTTCCTCCGTCTAGGCTCAAATATCAGTCTTGTCACTGTAGCCACGTGGGCTGAATCGACGGCCCCCATGACCCCAGGGCGTGGGAGTGGAGGTCACCCCCCTTTGGGGGTGGGTGAAGCATCCATTAATTTAATTTTCTTTTTTTTGGTTTTTGAGTTCGATTCGGCTTACTTAATTTTTTTTTTCATTTTTAAATTTCATTTTAAGGGTCCGATGGCATCATGGGAAAGCAGTTCCCACATTGCCATCTTTACAGTTCGAGAAATACATGTATGTTATTTCAATTGTTTGTGTGCGGGCAATGAAAAGCGCTTGGTAGTTCTCGTGCAACTTTCTCGCCTCTGCTGTTAACCTGACGATAAAACCTTTAACCTTTAGTTTGTTTTTGGAAATGTTGTCGCAGTTTTTCGACCACGCTATGGACTGCGTGATTCGGCCGTTTGTGAAGCGGCCCCCAATTTTCGGTCCGAAAAGGAAATTAGGGTTGTTGGGGCTTTCGACTGTCGCGCGGATTTTGGAGCAAGTTTAAATGACGTCATCGGGTCGTACCATCTTTGCCAAGGGGGGGTAAGTTTATTACTGAGATAATCTAACGTCGTCTTAGTGGGCCAGTTGCTCATTTGCCAGCGGAACTGCGGTCAACGTAGAAGTACATGTATTTTTGCCCATTTACGTTATTTTTTCGTGTTTTTTACCAACTTGGGTTACTTTTATGGATTTTTCCAACTGAGGTTAGTTTTTCGTTTTTGCCCATGTAGTTTACTTTTACGTGTTTTTCACCAACTTCATATTTTTTGTAAACCTATAGGGATAATAGCAGTGATGTCGTGGACATGCGCTATTATTTTGTCCCTATCCACCGAAATGGAATAATGGAATTCATTTCAGGTGAAAATCGCAGACTGCATAATCAAAATTTATGGCTTTTGGCATCATTGGTACGTTGTTAAACATGTCATCCAATGTTA
>JAQFYZ010001320.1:0-24865 GCA_034695085.1 Cylindroiulus punctatus | reverse complement strand
ATCTTTTTAACCTCCCCTTCAATAAATTGATAAGGAATGACATCATTATTGACCAAAAAAATTGCAACCTGAGTGGATATGTGAACGTTCAAGTATTATGTCATACAAAATGGTCATTTTTAGACACCTCCTACCCTTGTGACAGCACTAGTAATGATTTTAACCTCCCACTCCAAATCATGACGTCAGAGAATGACAGAATGATAAGGAATGACATCACTATTGACCATAAGGAGTTTAACCTGAGTGGACATGTGAATGTTCAAGTATTATGTCATCAAAAATAGATTTAATGACACCCCGTTTGCTGCAGTGGCTGTAATCGTATCGTTATAATATCTACCCCTCCAAACGATGACGTCAGAGAATGACACCACTACGGACCAAAATAAGTCCAAATGATAAATATTGATAGGAAACATTCCAGATGTAAATGATGGAAATTGGTAAGGAAAATAGTCCAAAAATGATGAATTGCAGTCTAGCGAAAACGCGTTTGAAATAGACTTGCGAGTTGTTTTTTTTTTTTGCAAATTGTTGACTCAGTATTTCGTTGCCCCTTGCCAGCACTCATAACCGTATTACCCACACCCTTTTAAGTGATGACATCATCATTTGCAGGGGAAAATTCGAACTGCCCGAAATTTTTACCAAAATTGGATTTGAAATGATGGGTTTTCAGAATAGAAAAATCACGTTTTGAAAAAAATAAAAATAAAATGTTATGGCCAAATGCCAAATCATAATTTGGTATTAAATTTTTCATAACGTTTTATTTCGTGATTTTGTATTCAGTTTTTTAAATAACATTCTATTTCATCATTTGATATTGAATTTCCCATGACATTTAATTGCGTCATTTGTTATTTAATTTTCCAAAACTCAGCAATTGGTTCTTCCCACTCCCGCCCCTGGGGGGGCGTTCAATTAGTACGCCATCGTCCGTGGGGTTGAGGAAGGCAGACCAAAAATCCTTTGCTTTTCTGCTCATTTCCAGCAAATATGCTTTTGTAGACGTGCCCGTAACTTAAATTCATCATTTTTGATGTGATTTTGATCAAAATATCGTCCAATTCGACATCTTTCTGATCGACGATGACGTCACAACCTTTCAAAATGTAAGCTAAGCAAAATTGACTTAATATAAACTAAGCTAAAATGAATTAATTTCCATTTTCAGCTGCCCCAACCACCAGGCAATCACTGCCAACCTGGAAGCTGCGAGGAGCAGGCCACCTTCTGCAATCTGCAGAACAGGGTAAAATGATGACAAATGGCTATTTTGCGATGACATAACACCTAAACTATCTAGCAGGGCCCAAATGGAGTGGGTTGCGAAGCCACCCCTGGCGACTAACACGTGTAAACATCTTTTCGGCAACCAGGTGGGTGTTTCGAGTGGGCCCGGAGGGACAAACATGGCGGCCGGAATGTTCGGGAATGAATAAGATTGGAGAAAGTCCAATTGAAACAAACTGACGACTACGTTTTCGTTTTGTTTTGCAAGGATCAGAGCCTCAGCTGCTCTCGCCACTCACTCCGCCGGATTTAGAAACAATTTCTAAAAACGTCCATTGTGAGGAGGTAGGCGGGTCCACCAACGTGCATTATTTCTAGCTGGAAAGCCAACTGCGAACGTCTGGAAGATGACCAACTGTTATATTTATCACACCTTTCACAATATTAACCATGCAGGGCCATTCTAAGTCATGCCCTCATTATAAAAATTTCTTTTTAATGGCATTTCTGCCCACTTAAAAAGTGACAGCGTCATCTGCAGTGTCAGTCTATCGCCAACCTGCCAAACACAAAAATGATAGGTTCAAAACATAAGGTACATTTGCTTAATTTCTATGTTGTTACATTTTTATTATATAAACACTCATTTTTGATTCTTGAACATCATGACAAAAAACGATTACGAGATAAGCTATCAAACAAAGCATTTATTTGCATGATAGCTTGGGCTGTCCTGAGAAAACTAAGAAAAAATTAACTCCAAAATTAGACAAAAATCACTGGTGGACAGTTAGCATAATATTTTAAGAATATGGGATGAATTGCATACATGGATGGGCTTCAACGTCCCTCTGGGGCGCTTCAAGATGGCGACTGTGGCGTATTCAATTTGAAAAAATTAAGAAAAAAATTTACTATAAAATTAGACAAAAATTACAAGTGGACCATTAGCATAATATTTTAATAATCTGGGATGAATTGGATACATGATATGTTTCATTGTCCCCCTGGGGAGCTTCAAGATGGCGACCGTCTGTTTTGTTTTCAATTTTCAAAAACTAACAAACAAAATTAACTCCAAAATTAGACAAAAATGACGAGTGGACAGTTAGCTTAATATTTTAAGAATCTGGGATGAATTTGCTACATGATGGGCTTCAACGTTCCCCTGGGGAGCTCCAAGATGGCGACCGTATGTTTTCAATTTGGCTTCACATTTAAATGGGACGGTCCACTGCGAGTCCAGGGGGACGGAGGCTGCTATAATTTTAATTCGGAGGGTGAATAAAATAATCGCCTCCTACGTGCAAGGTAATAATAGCCATGTTTTTATTTGGGCTTCGTGTTTCAGGCCGGCTGCAGCAACAGGTGCGAAAAGACGTCGTCCAGTTCATCCACTTGAAACTGAAGAATTGTTGCCGAAGTTGTCGGCAGCTTTCGAAAGCGCTTGACCCCGGGAATATGTGACCGCCGTGACCTCTGGTCAGCATCTGCCAAAGACGAAAAGCCCCCCGTGACAGGCGCACAAACTGAAATCCAGGTCATCCCCAGTATGTGAACGGTATGCGAAACGAGTCCGGAGCTTCTGTTGTTTTTATTCGGTTTTATTTCGCCGACTAATCAACCATCGTCCTGCCAGCTATCGGACAAGGAAAGATTGTTTTTTCGACGAAAAAATATTTTGGGAGTGAAAAGTGGACGGAAAGTCTAAAAGAGTAATGGAAATGGACTAAAAGAAGGTAAATTTAGAGTTTTTCACTCAGTTTTTTTTTTTTTTTTCGAGAAAGTTTTTAAAACTCAGTGATTCGGTTCGCTAACTTGCGCCGGAATTTCTTAGCCTCCAGACGGGAACGAGCGACTCTAGGTGGGGGCGTTCAAGTAATGCCAGCACCATGGGGGTGAGGGGGGGGGGGGTGGCTTTGGCAAGTAATGATGTCGTCATTGCTTTTTTTCCATAGCATTGGGGATACATTTGCAGGCTTCATTATGACAGTTGTGTGCTAAAATCAATCGTCATTGGTGTAATTTTGACAAATAATTCGATTTATTACAATTTTTTTGTCTAAGAATGACGTCAGGGGATGTCTGGAGATGCGATGAATCCAGTTTTGCAAAAATTGCTTGATTTCATACGCGTTATTGTTATTATCGTCAGCTAAAAATGCCAGAATTCATCATTCTTGGTATTAATCTTTACAAATACTTTATTTGATTCAAATTTTTTTGGCCAATAATGACATCAGGGGATGTCTGGAAATGATGACAAATCCAGTTTTGCAAAAAAAAATTGTTTTATTTCATTCGCGTTATTGTCAATATCATCAGCTAAAAATGCCAGAATGCATCATTCTTGGTATTAATCTTTACAAATACTTCCCTTAATTCGAAATTTTTTGGCTAATACTGACATCAGGGGGATAATATAAGCAAATAAAATAAAATAAAAGCAAAAATTGTTTAATTTCATTCGCTTCATTATGACTTATGAGTTGAAATTCAACATTGCTGGTACTGGTATTGCAAATTGCAAATAATTCACTTAATTCTAAATAATTTTCATGTTTAAGAACCTTCGTGTGTAATGAAAATAATTAATATTTAAACACAGGATGCCTTAGGGTCATGCTGCAGGTCGCATGAGACGTTTTCGGTCATCCTTACGCAGGGTCATGCTAATCTTCTCTGTATCGTTTGCAGTTATTGTCTTCGGCATTTTATGACCAGATATTGGTCATAATGATAAGGTGGTAAAAGGTCTGAAAATTACTTTCTAACGTCGCACATATTTTTATATACCTGACGTCACTGGACACCTGAAGTTCCAAGGACATTACCTGCTATGTGATCATGATGCTATTTTTGCTTTCAAGACTACTTTGGGGGGAGCATGTCCTCACCACCACTTCCGGCCTTGCGAGGGTGCGTGCAAATTTGAAAGCTGAGAGCAAAAGGAGTGAGTAAGAACTCTCGAAAGTTCCCATATTTGATCAGAATTTGTTATGAAATTTCCAGTTTTATCACAATTAATTATAAAATTACCATATTTAAAACGCAGTTTATTATTAAATTATGATATTTTTATCATAATTTACTACAAAGTTCCCATATATGATCAGAATTTGTAATGAAATTTTCATAGTTTTATCACAATTAATTATAAAATTACCTTACTTTAATCGCAGTTTACCGGTACTACAAAATTAATGTATTTTTATCATAATTTACTACGAAGCTCCCATATTTGACTGGAATTTGTTACGAAACTTTCATAATTTTACCAAAATTAATTATAAAATTCCCATTCAGTTTTCTCTGAAATTATCGTGTTTTTATCATAATTTACTATAAAGTTCCCATATTTTTACCACATTTTATTATTAAGTTCACATACATGTATTTCGGAGCGATATTACAGGGTGCCCAAAAAGCTCCTATGTATCTCGACTCTTACATGCTATCGCTCTCAGCTCTCAAATGCACTGGTGTGAGAGTGGCTAAGGCTTCACTCTCATCCCAAACTCTCGAGAGACAGCCACAGACGCTATCTACTTCCGGTATGAGAGCCTGGCAAAATCTTCAGCCACCTGTTATCATTATATTGCCATCACATTCATGACAAAAGCCCAAAATATTTTATGAATCAAGTTGTGTGAGAGTGCCTCGGCCGTGAGTGCTGTAGGCCTACTCGGTCGCCTGCTTAATTATACTCAATTATTTCAGTCGTTATTATATTATTATTATTACGGTAGTGGAACACAATGGGACGAGGTTGAGGGGAGGCAAGGCAGCTTATTATTATCAGACTGCAGAAGAAAAGCACGTTTTGCTTTATGCTTATTTGGGACTGTTAAATCCAGCCATCCAGCCTGTAACGGTACACTGGCCCAAGAAATAACAACGAAATTACACCCAGATTCGACCAAGCCAAGCCAAAACTGCGAATTTTGCCACATTTGCCCCCAGAGGACGCTGCGAGCCGCCGGCAGCTCTGATTGGCTGGTTTGGGAGCCCTCTGCTGCAAAGGCGTCAGCCCTCAAATTAAAAAAAATGCCTGTGTCTATGTTGAAAAACCACCATTTCTCCATTTTTTAAAAATTAGGACATTAATTTGAAAAGGGTCTAAGTGCCTAGTGGAGCCCGGAAAACAGAAAAATTCATGCCGCACACGGGGCTTGGTGGACAGCATGAAAATTGGGCAGCGACCGGGATATTTTAACACAAAAATCTGGAATTAATTCGTTAATTAATGATACATGGTCTATGTACCAATTAGTTTAATAATATATTCTCATATTTCTTATACACATATTTAATGATTAATATAAGTACACAGCAAACATTTTATATCAAAAAGTGCAATTAAAGTGGTTGCACTTTCTGACATTAAAGAGCATTCCAGGAATGCAATTTAATGGCATATATAGTGCTATAAATGTTCCAGAAACACTTAATTGCAGAAAATGACATGTCTGCTATTAAAGTGCAATTATAATGCAATGGAATGCACTTTTTATGCAATTAATGTCAACACATTACAGTTGTTATACCATTACTGGCAAAAATGCATTTTTTGACATTCATTTTTTTTTTTGCAGAAAATTGCATTTTTTACCATTGTGGACAAAAATTGAATTTTTAGCATTCACATTTTTTTATAGAAAAATGCAGTATTCGTAACTGTAATGTCAAAAAATCGAATGTACAATCATTAATGGCAAAAAATTGCTTTATCATCACCTAATATTTTTCTAGCATTATGGCAAAAAAATGCATTTTTTTATATTCATTGGGCACATAGATCCTTTTGAATTGCGAAGGCTCAATTTATTTTCTCTTAACTTGACAAATTTACAACAAATATTAAAAATTGTAATTTTTATAGTCTCTCTTGATTGCAGATAATTAATGAGGATTCCTCTGGTTAATTCTCACAGATTCACCTTTTTGAAATGTCGAAATTTTCACTTCGTCATCATCCCTTTTTTAGAACACTTTCGACGAGTTGCCCGGAATGCACCATAGATGGCGCTGACATTTATTTATTTTTTAATTTTTTTTAAATGAAGTTTTTTCGCCTACAGCTGGAAAACGTGAAAAATGTTCAGATTTATAAAATCGCTATTTTCGACCAGATAATAATCGGTGTCGAGGTGAGTGAGTATGCGCGTTCATCTAAAGAGGAAACCCTTGCCATCCCCCCTGAACTTTCCCTCGCTCTGATTAGCATATCAATTAGCTGGCAGCCATTTTCATTCGTGAATAAACACATGTGGGAAGTTCCTTTTTCGTCCAAAAATTTCATTTTTTTTACTTTAATGTTTTTTATATTATTTTTCAATTCTTTCAGTCTCACGCACTTGTCGAGCCTGAGAGAGCTGCTCTCAGGGTTCATGACCTTTCCCCGTTTTTTCGCGAGGTCATCCCCGTCGTCCTTTCATCCTCCAACTCGTTCTGCTCGTCAGGAAAATAAAAGAAATTTCCCCTTGCAAAAAGATGAAAAAACGCTTTTTATACGTTCACGACTTGATAATGGAACAGGAAGAATTAATTGTCAGGTTAAAAAATGAAGTTTCCAGGTTTTGATTTATCGAGGAAGATGGGTATCGACTTGTTTCCCACTAGGGGAAGCACTGCCCAATTTGAATGTCTTAATGTGCATGAAAAGCTCTTGTAAACTCGATGAAAAAACTCAAAAATCTTCTTAGAGAACAGGGCGATCTTGATGGCGAATTTTTGGTAAAAGGTTTAACTCCTATTCCAGTATATTGAAAATTACTGCAGTTTTTGTGCAAGATCAGTATTTTTACGTAAACGTATACTTGTATTGGAGTTGCTAAAAACTTCAGTTTTTTACATAAATTCATTGCATTGCAGTTTCTGGAAACTTCAGTATTTTTGCATAAACTGACTTGAATTGCGTTTTCCAGTGCAGTATTTCTACATAAACTGACTTGTATTGCAGTTTCTAGTGCAGTATTTTTGCATGAATTGACTTGTATTGCAGTTTCTAGTGCAGTATTTTTGCATGAATTGACTTGTACTGCATTTTCCAGTGCAGTATTTTTGCATAAACTGACTTGTGTTGCAGTTTTTAGTGCAGTATTTTTGCATAAACTAACTTGCATTGCAGTTTTTAGTGCAGTATTTTTGCATGAACTGACTTGTATCGCATTTTCTAGTGCAGTATTTTTGCGTAAACTGACTTGTATCGCACTTTCTAGTGCAGTATTTTTGCATAAACTGACTTGTATTGCAGTTTCTAGTGCAGTTTTTTTACGTAAACTTACTTATATTGCAATTATTGGAAACTTTAGTAGTTTTACATAAATTATCTTGAATTGCAGTTTCTGGAAACTTCAGTATGTTTACGTAAACACTTGTATTAGTTTCTAATGCATAATTTTGACTTAAACTGACTTGTATTGCAGTTTTTGGAAACTTCAGTATCAAGTATATTTACATGCATTGCTGTTTCCTTCACAAATTCGCAGTATTTTTGAAGGTGACGCAGGTTTTTCACACGATTTTGCACTTACTAACTATTTTCAGGTCTGCAATTTTTAACCGTTTTCATCGTTTCTTTTTGGTATTCTTTACTTCGTTTTATGATGCTTTTTATGTCGTAAAAAAGCAACGTTAATTTTCATACATGTGTTGTTTATAGTATTTGCACACCATCGCCACTGGGCCAAGGCTTTCCTGAGATTCTCCAGTGTCCTACTTGTCGTTCATCTTCTTCCTTCAATGCAGTTGCGATTGTTGGTGGCAATTACACGCGCCATCAAGCAAAACAACTGTCGATGGTCAAGGCCTAGTCAGCCACGAAATTTTAATTAATTATTCCGTTTATTTTCTTGCAGGGACGCTGAAATATCTGGCCTGCCTGCAGATGACGACCTGCCATGGGAGGCAGGGTCAGCAGCGGATGTGCAGGTAAGCTAGAGAAAACTGTTTCCCCGAAAATAAGACCTAATGCGTCCTTTGGAGCAGAAATTACTATAAGACCCGGTTTGATTGTTCGGGGAAGTACGTTAGTGCAAGTTTTATACAAAATCGGTCTAATAAATTTCTAATAAAATCTAATGAATTTTAATGTCTGATTTTGCAGCTACGTACGTCTTCGTCTTGCGTCCGAATTCACCCGGCAGCAACACCGACACCAAATCAGGCAGTTACCGATTCAACAAATCGATCAAAGACGATGAAAGCACAAAGGCCTTCAACACGGATGAAGCCCTGGTTATTTACTTATTTATTTATAAAATAGACGAGTTTTTTAGCAGATGTATCCAAGTATACAGATGTAACTGCAAATAAGAAGGAAATTGAAATGAATTGCAGGAACAGAAGAACAGAAGATACCCAAGTAACACAAGGACCAAAAAGGACGACCTTTTTTGATAAAACAAAGACCAAACTGAATAAAGGCCCTTTTTACAGCAAATAGGACGTCCTTTTTTCATGAAAGAAGGACCAAACTGAATATTGGTTCTTTTTTCTTGTAAGTTAGACGTCATTGTTTCATGAAAAAAGTATCAAACAGAATTTGATCCCTTTTTCTTGGAAATAGGATGCCCTTTTTTGATGAGGAAAGATTCAAACTGAATATTGGTTCTTTTTTTCTTGGAAATTGGACGTCCATTTTTCCCAAGAAATGAACATTTTTTGGGGACGTCCTATAGGTCCTTTTTTGCTACTTGGGTATTAGCAAAGCACATTTGCAACATTTGTTATCCAAATTATAATGTCAAGTGGGAGGAAGATCTAAAGGTGATGTCCATCTGGGAATCATTGAACGTCCACTAAGGAAACGCTCAAGAAACAGTTAGCATAACTATGCTCATTAAAAGTGATTTTTTGCAATTGAGTTTTGATAATTTTTGACAGATATGATAATTTCAAATGAAACTAAATGTTTCAATTCAAAGTTTATGATGATAGTAAGTTCCTGCGCTATATAAAATGAAAGGACATTTCGTTATTAGAATTTTTCCAGATATTCTTTATTTTGCCAACGACAGTAAATCTCTTCTATTCCCATTCAGATGGCAGGTGCTACCATCTATCGCCCATAAAGCAAAATAAGAGGTCAAACATAGAATTATCGTTTTTCTTAGTATCATATACATTTCCATAAGTTGGCAAGAGCACATCCCAAAAAACGCCAAGTCCCTGTTAATGTTGACAAAAAAAATTATTTTAATATGTTGATCAGGAAAGGAGAAATTGTATTTGGTAATTTTATGCAGGGTGTCCCCAAAGTATCAATGTTTAAATTTTGCATTTTTTTTAGGAATTACTGCATAGGTGCTTGAGCGAAATCGAGACGTTCATGCAGCAGGTCCACGGCGTCCTCGAAAGGCTCAACGGCAATCCGATGCCGAAGCGGAAGGGGAAACTGACGTTCAGGAAGCACCGGGACAAGTTGCCCCCACCGTCTCCGTCCATCCTGTACGAGCTGCCCGCTGAACTGGACATGGCCGACAACTTCAGACGCATCAAACTCGCCATAAACTACATCGTGAGTTGACCGGATCGCCACGGTGATCACACATTGCCAGCTATGAGGGTATTTTTTCATGTGAATTTTTTTTTAAATTGACCAGGCTAAGTTGAAGTATCACCTGTACCAGCCGAACGCTCCTGAGCTGATCCACCGGGTGTTCGCCCACCTCGGGACCTGCGTGCGCCTCTGCCACACGTACTCCTCCACCGCCTACCCCCCGGGACTCCCCTCCAGGACCCTGCTTCCGCTGCTGAGCCGAGACTCGGTCAGGTTCCTCAGGCTGAGTCTCATCTCGCACGAGATGGACCTGTGGAAGTCGCTGGGAAAGGCGTGGACTCAACCTAGGTATGCTTGTAGCAACATTCAACACCACCATCGTTGATTGAAAAGGGGATGAATAGTGCAAAATTTCAAATTTGTATCAAAATTGGACTAAAATGATTAATTTCAGTCACAAAAATAGCACAATTTAACATAAAAATGACTGCATGAGGAACCGTATGAGAATGATGGATTGGACAAAATTAGACTAAAAATTACCCTAAAAATGACTAAAATTAGGCAAACTTAGCAAAACTGGATGAGAAATGATGGATTTTACAACAACAGGAAATTATTTTAAAAATTAAAGCTCAAATGCAAAATTTGACAAAATTAGACTAATAATGAACAAAAATTAGACTAACAAATGACTATGATTAATCGATTAATTTCCTGGCAAAACTGGATGATAAACAACAACAAGCCAGGAATTTATTGTAAATATATAGCTCAGAAGAAAAATTTGACAAAATTGTACTAAAAATGACAAAAATTAGACTCACAAACAACTGTAGTAATAATTTCTTGGCAACACTGGGTGAGAAATGATGGATTTTAACAACGACAAGAAAATAATTTATTTTTAAAACATATAGCTCAGATGCAAAACTGAACAAAATTGTTTTAAAAATGACTAAAGACAAGACTCAAAAACAACTGTAGGAATACTTTCTTGGCAAAACTGGGTGAAAAATGATGGATGTTATCAGCAACAAGAGAGGAATTTATTGTAAATATATAACTCAGATGCAAAATTTGACAAAATTGTACTAAAAATCACTAAAATTTAGACTCCCAAACGACTATAGAAATAATTTCTTGGCAAAACTGAGTGAGAAATGATGGATTTTAACAGCAACAAGAAATTATTTAAAACATTATAGCTCAAATGTAAAATTTGACAAAATTAGACAAAAATGAACAAAAATTAGACGAAAAAATGACTAGGATTAATTTCTTGGCAACACTGGAGCTTGAGGGTGGTTCAGGTGGGCACTGCCTAATAAATTGTTTTTCTTTGATTTCATTACCCCCACATGGTTCAATGGTTGCTGATGGGTACTGAGTTTTAATTGAATTTGATTTACACACTTTCAGGGATGAATGGAAAGGGGAAGGCTCCATGTGCAACGCCGTGCTGCTGGAGGGCTGGGAGGCGTGCTACCCTCCCAATGGATCCGTCGTCCACAGCCAGCCATGGCACAACAGAAGCGGAAACGGCGAAAGTGACCACACGTTCATGTCGGAAGAAAGCCGATCGATGAGCACGACACCCAGATCGAGACTGTCTTAGACCCTAGGGCCACTGACAAAAACGTCTTAGCATATTGTTCTAGTCGAGATCTGTTTTCTTTCTAAAAGAAGTTTAACGAGATAAAGGTTAGTATTAACTGTAAATAACTGCGCCACGGTACGCCCAGATAGCCCTAATATATTCTAGAGATTTTAATATATGCGAAACCTACTGACGAAATTAAAAATATGAGTATTATTGAAATTGGTGTCTTTTTATTCATGCTTTAAGAATGCGAATGCTGCGCAGCGAATGTGGATGACAGGTTGCAGAAGGGTAAGTAATCCCAGCGAATTTACTAGTCCGGTCTTTTGATTTTATTTTATAATATTATATATGATTATATATAGATATATCATACGATATAATTTTATAAATTTGTTTGAAAACTGCACGTTAGTATGAGTGCAAATAACAAATATCATCGATGTTTTATGGATTCCTTTCCGCTATTATATAGCACCTGCTTAAAGTAATATGTAAACTGTAATATCTGCATTATCGTGGGCCAGGTAATAAATACCCAACATCTTATTACGTGTCAGAAAGGCAGTTTTTACGAAAGTAATTTTAAAAAATTTGGCCATTTGTTTAAATTTGCCGCCAATCTCCCAGAATGCAACGCTGTCACGTGACTGCATTCCTGAGAATTCCGTCTGCTCGTGCTCGCGTTCCTTCCTGTTCGAATTGTCTGTTTCGAATCTTCCAGATGTGATTTTGACATTTGAAGGTGAAGGCAGAATGCTGTTATTCTCGAAGTTTTGACGCTAATTTAAGGTGAATCATTGGACAGAATGGAGAGCAAGCCAATAATATCATGTGAGTATTGTGTCTGTAAATAATTGCAACACATGATCTCAGCCTCTCAGCAGGTGGGTAGTCATGCAAGGGCAGGTGGTAGACGAGCCATTGACCTCATCTGCCCTTTAAGATTTATTTCTTATGAATGCAGATTTGCAGTTCATAATAATTTAGGTAAAAACAGGCAATATCAGTGACCGAGATAGCTGAACTAAGATTAATTCGCTGTAATGGTCTATCAAAATTCATCTGCAAATGAATTTCTTCACTTTTAATGTCAAGAATGTATTCAGTGACATCATGTCAGTGATGACATCATGCAATACAAGTTCGTTGTACTTAGCTCAGGTGTGCACATGTTTTGACACTCGTACATTTTTAATCGTTGACATCATCCAGACGCGGGAGACGAGGCCCTGTTTTCTTCGCTGGAGTTTGGCATTTCGCAGCAGCTCTCAGTGGAACACGTGGAATGGAGGAGGTTGTCGTGATTTTATTGCTTTGGCTGAGTGCAAAATCAAGAAAAATGTGGGAATTGATGCTTAATTTTTGCCTGCTAACGATTACAGGTCGTTTGGCCGAGCCGCCAAGAAGGTGTGCGTCGAAGCCACTTTCGTCAAGTTCTGCGAAGAAATCATTCCCAAGGATAATGACTGGAAGCTGATCGGACAACCGTTTTTCCACACTTACTGGACGGACTGCTCGGTACGAAACTTATTTTTGAAAATGGGGTATCAAATTTGGCTGGCAACAAAGCTTGCCGTGGAATGAGAAGTTCAATAACAATTTAAAATAGTTGAACACTTAGTTCTGTCCCTCCTAAAATGTGCGCAAGGACTTGTGTGGCTCAATGAAATATATCAGTTATGTTGGACAAAGTGATATCAGATTGCAAAAATTAGAACTACAGTTATAATTTAAAATGCTAGAAACCTTAGTTATACCCATCATGAGTCTTATGAAATACGTATTGTTTATGTAAGGACGTTGATGTATACAAGGGCGTCGTAAAGGATGAAATCAGCGGTTGGTTGTCGGTTTTGAAAAACCACGGCGTACACGATTGGCTGATTATCAGCGTCGAAACGATGGACAGCAGAAAGGGGAATAAGACTAAGCTTCTTCCGAAAGCGTCCGTCATGGACAAGATCAAGAACGATTTTTGCAATAAGCATCCGGAGAGGCGAGTTTGAATGATGTTTAATCCCAAATGCATGGGCCAAACTTTGCACATAGCCTGTTGTCTTGTAGATAGGTTGGTTAAGTTGAAAACCTTATTAGGTTAGTTTCTGTTTAGATGCTTAGCCCTTTTGGATCCCCTGAAGAGCGATGCGAGAGGAGCAGAGTCGTGGCAGAACTTGCTGCAGCGGGTCAGGCAGTTGGTGCTAGTCGCTTACAACCGCAACTTGATAAAGTTTGAGGAGCATATGAGATCTCAGCGTGAAAGGCGGAACGAGCCTGGATGGAGCTTTTGCGAATATTTTGTCTTGCAGGTCAGTGTGTGACACCTTGTCGATTTATAATTAATAATTTATAATTTTGTACGTGTGTTTTCATCGTGTTCAAAATACTCTCAATTCTCTACTGTTTGACCATAATTTTTTTGAATGTTATTTGCATTGAATCATAACCAAACGATACACGAAAGTTTACGAAAATTTTATTTCTGACTTTAATGCTTCAAAGGAGGAACTTGCGTTCGTCTTTGAAATGCTGGGAATTTACGACGAATCTCTAGTGCAGTACGACGAGTTGGATGCTCTGTTCACCCAATTTGTTCTCAATTCAAACGTTGGAGGTAGGCCCATAACTGCATGCATTAAAAACGTAAAAATAAAATTAGTCGTTTGCTTATGCTAACGTTTTCTCTTAGATACACCTCAGTGGTTGCATGAATTCTCTAGGACGTGTGACTCGTGGATGGGCCTGACGTTGTCCAGGATAGAAAATGCCAAAAAAAGGGACTTGATCAGCGCTGGGAAGGCTTCCTTGCTGGACTTGCGCAACTATCTGTTTTCGAGGCAGTGTGGGCTTTTGCTGCTGCTGTTTCGACCATGGGAAATCGCGCAGAGGATGTTGCCATTTCTACACAACTGCATAAATGAACTGCAGATTTTAGAGGTATGCAGTTAGTAGGAAAGTAAAAGAAATCAATTTAATGTCAATTTTGTTAAACAAAAGTACATTTATGCGTGTTTTATTACGTAAAATCTCTATTTCCGATCGGCATATTGAGCTGTCATTTTAATAAACTTAACCGTCTGTTGATCGTCAAACTGATATGATGGCAAACTTAACTCTGAATTGAATCACAATTACAGGTGGCATTACCTCCTGGCGCCATGTCATGTTGGGTTTTTCTCAGCTGTCTGGAGGTTCTTCATACCTGCGAGCGATTTAATGACTCGAGCCATGTTGAAGCCTACTCGCTATATACGGCTGGCCTGTGGGCATATGCACGGGATAAGGTAAACGTGCTTTGTTTATGCGAAAATATTAGGCAGACGTAAGCTATATTGACTCTGCACTAATTTCGTTTGTCCAGCTTCAAGAATTGGGCGTTTTATGCGGTCTCATGCCTGGTTCGGTAGAAACTTCCGAGCAGCTGCACTTGGCCGTGGGTTTGCTTGCTGGAATGGTCGAGGAGAGCACAGAAGAGAGTGAGTGAAATTATTCATTCTTATCTAATGACAAAATTATTACCCCTTCGATCGTAATGTCTATCCAGAAATGTGCTCGAGGTTGTAAAATGCAGCATTTTTTTTTCAGAGGACGTTTTATTTGAGATCCTAAAACTGGATAGCGTTATGAAATGTATGCATGCAACTTTTCAATTGCGCGAATGAGATTAGCCGTGAAACTATTACTCTCCAATAGATTTTGAGCAAATTAAGTTTTAATCGTAATTAGTTTCGAAACATGATCCAATTAATTTTGCTCATCGTTTTTGACATGAACTTTTAAAATATTTTTTAAAGACTTACACATTGCGTGATTTGGTGTAGACTGCAGAGATACGTTTCGTAATATCGCCTGCTTCATTTTATTAGGTAAAAACTCGCAAACGCCAATGAATAAACTAAGGGAGGCACTGTCGTCAAGGGCTGCATTTCAGCACCACTATTTGGTAAATTATATCGTGTCTGATTAGTCTTATTCACTGCTACATTGTAAATACCTTTGACATTTGTCAAACACTTTGTTTGTCCTTTCAAGGAGCTATCTGAGTTGGCAATGGGCACTTTCAAGCATATCGGCCGCATTCGGTCAGCGCGTCTCATCGGCAAAGATTTGGCTCAGTTTTATATGTGCGTCTCCACATTATCTGTCCTTGGTCCACTGGTCTTACGACCGACCTTTTTCTGATTGTTTTACCATTGCAGGAAACTTGGAGAGCCTCACAAAGCAGCGGCATTTCTGTGCGACGTGCTGAAGACTTGCCTGAAGGAAAACTGGGCCATCCTGGCCAGTCAGACTCAGCTAGAGTTAGTCGAGTGCTACAAGATCATGAAAGATTACGAAAAATATCCTTTTTTTTACTGGCAGAGATATGGCCTAAGTGTATTCGCGCATGGTTTTGGAAAACTGACCTGTGTTTGATTTCCATAACATCCCCAACATGCGTAAAAATGTGCGCCCTGATAGCCTCCAGTGACTGCTTGGACAGCAAGCAGAGGCTGACTTATTTCGGGCAGATGTTAGCTCTGGCGAACTCTTCTTACAAGGGTGAGTTCCAGCTTCATTGCGCTTGTCGTAACAGCCCAGTTAGCCAGTGTTTCATTCGGTCGTTTCACGTTTTTGGCACCAGAGGCCAAACTGCTGATTTCGGCGCAGTCGATCTTCTCGGTGGAGTCCATCTCCATCAAGTCCGACTCCGACATCATCATCTGCGACAGCACTTTGACCGTGTCGATGGAACTGAAGAGCAACCTGGTCGTGGAGATCGAATGCAAGGCGGTCAGTCTGTCGCTAAAACGTCTGAAGGAAGACGAGCGAGCTGCTGACGGATCGCTGCCGGATACGCCGAGCGTCGGGATCAAGCCGACAGGCCCCCGAAAATCAGTTTCCGACTGGGCCAGCAACGCAGCACCCGCCGTGGTGGAGCTGGAGGAGCACTTCGACTACAAGCAGGACCACAGCCTGACCAGCGTCAGCGTCGCCTGTGCCAACCTGCACACGCTGCTCCGGCGGCGGGACAGCCAGTACGCCCTCAAGGAGAAGGAAGTGGTCAAGGAGGACTTCACCGAATGCGTCTCGCTCAACGACGTCGTGCTCAAGCCTGGAAGTAACGCTTTGGAGTTCTCGTACAAGGCGAGTACTACAAAAAGGATTTCGTAGGAAACATTCGTAGCCTATATTCTCACAATTTCACTAATACAGAATAAAAGTAGTGGTTGGTCGTTCGGGCCCTGTTCACTTGACGTGTCTTGCCATTTAGTGGGCATTTCCGAACCCGCAAAAATTACGCAAATTTAATTAGTGATATTGTGAGAGTCTAGATCCAGAAACTGTAGCGACTGAAGTGAAGAGCCAACATTGTCCAACATTTTGTACTGATGAAATTGAATCGTAATTGGAGGTGCTATATGCTATATGCAGAAGGTGCTATATGCCGCTTGACAGTGCTTGAAATCCTATGATAATATTAACTCACTATTGTTTATCCGTAGGTGAGCAGTGCTGGCAGCTTCGCTTCCAATCAGCTATCCATTCAGACTGACAGCTTGGAGTTTCTCGTGGCCAACGTGTTTCCGATGGTCAGCTACAAAGTGGTGTGCGAGAGGCCCAGAATGTTTCTGCAGCGGGCTGGCAAAGGTACGAAACTTTCACAACTCGCAGCATTCGTAACTGGCAGTAGTAACTAAATAAGAAAATATTTCGTTAGGCGATCTCGTGGCTGGTGCGGAGAGCGAGTTGGTTTTGACCGTCCACACCGGCAGCAGCAGTATCGAGCCGGACACGGCGGTGAGGTTACAGGCCTCGAAGGGCCTTCTACTTAAGGTGGAGGACGCTGAAGGGGAAAAGCCCGCATTCATGCAGTCCGTGGAGTGCCCCCTGGCCCCGGTGGGACCGTTTCAAACGGCGGTCTGCAAAGTGAAGGTGCTGGCCGAGGTGACCTCGCAGAAGGACCCCAGCTCCATGGAGAGGAAGGTGTCCATCGTCAGTCCCTGGTCGCAGGAGAAGCAAGAGTCGTCGTTGGTGTTCGTGCTTCCATTCTCGGCGAGTCACAAACTTCAGACTGCGAACAGCAGGTGAAATGCTTTGATCCGGAAATTTATTTCCCCGAAATTAAGGCAGGCCGCACGTCAAAGCCACGACTGAATTCGAGTTTTTCGTGTTTTGGACTTTTGCCATCGTTTTTACCGTTTTCACTAATACTCGGCGTAATTTACGACTTTAAACAGCTGAGGTCCCTCACGGACAATTCATTCTGTGTGGCAAGACTTAAATTCAGCGAGTATTTTAATTTATTGGATCGAAAGACGCGAAAAATGTTGTATGCATGGTGGGATCAGAGAGAAAACTATCTGGCCTGACAAAATGCGGGACAGGTCTGCAGCAGCAGTTTGTTGCTCATTGCCAGCTCAGTTGCCATTTGTCGGTTTGGTGTGTGGCCTGCCTTATGCTGCCGCATTCAGATAAGATGTGGCTCTGATTACAAAATAAAGGGATTTGCATTGATAACCAAACTGTCAATTTTCAGAAAATACGTGCAGGTAGTGGTGCAGGGTTTGCAGAAGGAAGCGTTCGAGCTGTCTGGCCACGAACTAATCGTGGCGAACTGCAGCGACGTGGCAGTCGTTCCGCTGAATCCCTTGCGGCAAAGTCTGGTGAGTTGTTCTTTCGGCGGTTTAAAGTTGCCTAACCCATCGTGAAACTCTGTAAATAAAACACTCTATTCAACCCCCAGACTGTCTGCAAAGACCAAAACGCGTCCTACGCCTGGGAACTGGTCACAAACCTGACCGAATGCCCGTCGCTTCATTTGGAGTTCTCGGTCAACTATCGCCAGAAAATTATCGGCGCGGATGACGACATAGCCACGGAGTCACCACGGCCGCAACAGGTCTACAAACATCAGTTCGACATCGTCGATTACAAGGCAAGTGAAATGTTTTCTTCGTACAGTTTCCAAAATGGTCTGAGAAACGTTGACGAACGTGTTATAGAACAACGTTCTCACCATCCTTTCTTTCTTAAGAACTCCTTGATTTAGTTTATGGATATTAAGGGACTTTAAAAATACACCCCTCCAATTTCAAACCACTTTTCAGCTTATTTTTCATTTGTTTTCAATATGCTCCCAGATTGATTGCTGGTCGCAACCTGTGTGAATAATCATAAACATATTTTTCTTATCATGTTTCCAAGCAGCATTCAATGCAATTAAAATTTCAAATGTTTGCATTTCAGACCCTGTACACCCTGAGGTCCAAGGTGGAGCCCGTGAGCTCGGAGTTTTGCCGCGTGGGCAGCATATGCCACATGAACATAACCATCGCGTCGGCCCACACGCTCGATTTTCCCTCCTTGATGTACGAGGTGCTGGCCGACCAAATGATGTGGGCAGTTTGCGGTCGCACAGCGGGTGAGCCCAACGTGAAGCACGTCTATGTTCTTAATTGCTTAGGTTCGATATTCGTTATGGACAAATATTGATCGTCCAACCAAATTTGGGAAAGATGAAAATTGTGTTCGCAATTTCTATTATGTCCACCTGTCAATGTAGATTCCTTGTGCACACACACATTGTATGTGCTTATTGAAATGGCTACGGAACGAAGCACTTTTTCGGGATTCCGACCTATAGTAGATAATGGACATGCAATACATGTGCTTTAAAGTCATTGATTTGATCAAAAAATTAAGAGCAGCGGGTGAAATTTGGACCTGAAGATATTAATTTTTTTCTCGGGGCATAGGTGTGGTGATGATGGGGCCGGAAGGAAGTCACAACGTCACCCTGGACGTGATGCCGCTGTCGAGAGGGTTTCTGCCCCTGCCAGCTATCCGCCTGTCGAAGTATATCGCCGGCAGCCAGAAAGGCGGGGTCAAAGGTGAGCCAAATTTCCCATCATCTCCAATCAGTTGCCCATGCACAACCCGACATCGTTTTTGAAATAATTAAAGGAAAGAAATGGACCGTCTTCTAAAAAACCCAGCCTTCTGCTTTAATTACTATTCTATATAGTGACGAATAGTGGAAAGCGTATAATAACATGTCCAAAAAGTATTCTCGCTGTCGCTTACTACGTTTTGTGCCGATGAAACAAATTCGTAATTGGAGCAAAGGGTATTCCTGTTAGTATATTCCTAGATACTCTGATAAATCAAAGTTGTGTGGATCCTTCAAATACTGCAAAATCAGTAATTATAATGTTAGTGAACTAGGCCTAATATTGGTCGAAGATGAAACCCGAAAGGTCAGGAGAAAATAACATTTTTAACCTGTAGAAAGTCAGTGGATTTCATGTTACTAAAGATGTAGGGACCCTGGTAATTTGATTTTTATTTACAATGCATACTTAGGGACCTACCAACTACAGCTTAAAATGCTTTCGTACTAATTATTTTTTTTCAATTCAGACAGTCCCAAGAAACCGGAGCTGCCCTCGTCCACCGGCCCCCAGTACCCGAGGCTCGAGCCCTTCGGCACCGGCCAGGTGTTCCACTGGACCAAGGGCATCCAGATCCACGTGCTGCCGGCCCTGGGAACCAGCAGCGTCGACGGAGCCGCGAGCTGAGCGCAAGATAAGGACAATAATTTATACATATTCGAATTCGTTTATTTGCACCTATTATTACCTGATAAGCAATAGTAAAGTGAGTATTTGGGAAAAAAAAAAGAAAAGAAAAATTACTATGTTCACGGCCAGTACATCCGCACTGAGCCCTTGATGTTCGCCCTGCAGAGCGGGCAGTCGCGCATGCTGGTCGCGCAGTTGACACACGCCACGAAGTGGCCACACGGCAGGAACACTATGCAGATCTCCTGCTCCATGCACACCTTGCAAAGCCGGAATTCCTGCTCGGCCGAGCCCGTGGCGCGACTGCCGGTGGAGGCCGAGGCCGCAGCGCCCCCCCTGAGTCCCTGAAAAACCGGGGCTGCCGTGGAGCATGAAGGGACGGCTGCGGCTGCCGCCTTGCTCGTGCTGGCGAGTTGAGTTTCTTGGGCGGCCTCCATAGCCGACGACGTTTGCTCGTCATTGCTAGAAATGAGAAAATCCACATTGTTAGTGTGTTAGTGCAGCCTGCCTTAACTGAACTGCAAGCGGCATAAACTGCAACATGCACCAACATACCTCTGAGTTTCGTTGTGCTGCTCCAGCTCGAGGACGGCGTTGGCAAGGGACTCCGCGGTCGGAAAGTTATAGCCAGCCTGCTGCCACCGCAACAGCAGCGCCTCGCGGACCTGGCGAGAGTCCATCCCCATGTCCAGGACCACCTGTTCGGATCAAGAAACGGCACTGTTACGCCAAAACCCCCGGTTTTCTCATCAGTGCAATGCCGCGGGACCTGGCCGCTCTCTCTACCTTCGCCACGTCCGACTCCATGAGGCGGTCCAGCTCCGCGTCTGAGATTCCATAAGCGCTCGGGGGCGGCAACAAGGGCGTCTTGCGTTCGGGTGCTGGCGTCTGCTTATGCAAGAAAACACGAACGTTAGAGCACTCTGCACTCGAGCCGGGACCCTTTTCTCTTCCCAAAATGCTTACCGCTAATACCGGTGGCTTCAGCTTCTTTGTCCGCTCTATGTACTCCTTGCCCTTGTTGAGCAGCACGAAGGAGCACGTGGGATGCCACCTGGCGTGCTCCTCGTCGGGCACGTCCGTGGCCTCCCAGTTCTTCAGTCCTCCGCCGCACTGGAAGCACTTCACGTGGTCCATGGTGCCTGCAAAACAACGACGCCATGAAATGTCACACTTCGTAATTAAACCAAACTGCTTCTTGGAAAATGCATTTTTTTGTAAAGGAAAATATGCTGCGCAAAAAGTTCGTCTGCAGCGTCAAGGCGAATGATTACCTGCGTAGAAGAACCCGGCGTCCACGAGCTCGCTGACGTACTGCGGCGCCGTCTTGGGCCACGTCTCGAAACTTTTGGCGCGCGCCGCCCTCGTGGCGTAGCACTGATACTGCGGCGGCGCGTGCTCGATGATGTTCAGCTGGCCGAGGTCGTAGGCGGGCGAGGCGGCAGAAGCTAGCACGCGCTCCGGCCTGAACGAGTTCATGTTGAGCGGCGCGGAGCCGCAAATGTCGAAGCCCCTGAAGACGGCCACGGGCGGCCGGTGCGCCTCGCTGGCCATGCTGCGGATCTCGTTCTTGAGCGAGACATTGCGTGTCTTGTCGCCCCGCACAAACGGGCAAGACGGGAAGTGGCGGCAGTGCTCCTGGAAGGGCACGTCCCCCACCTCCCAATCGACAACAATGCCGCGGCAGAAGATGCACTGCACTCGGTCGCCGCTGCGCAGCGACACGAAGCCGGCACGTGCCAGGTCCTCCGGCCTGATGAAGTCGCTGTGCGGCCAGTCGCTGCCGTACGTCTTCAGCCGTTCCGATTCCTTGACCAGCAGCTCGTGGTTCGGCCACAGTCGCATGTACTCCGGGAACAGCACATTGGGGTGCTGCGACCGCGAGACGTCGCTGGCCGGCTGCTGCGAAGACACTGCGGAGAATATGTCCGACTGCTGCAGCACGAACGGACAGTACGGGTTCAGGTCCCGGTGCTTCTTGATGGCCGTGTCGCCGTACTGCCAGTCGGTGCAGACCACGTTGCACACGAAGCATTGCACCGCCAAGTTGTCCCCGCGGTACACGAAGCCCGCCCGCGCCAGCGCCTCACGCGGCGGCACCGGCGACGTGTTGTACGGCCAGTTCTGCTCCACGAACGTCTTCAGCCGCTCCTCCATGCTGGACAGCCGCAGCAGCGGCGGGGGAATCGATAGGTCACCCATGATGGTACCGTAGGCCGCTGGGTGGATGATGCGTGAATCTGTCATTGAGCAACAAAAATGTAAGTAATGTTAATAGATGACAGTGCGAGTTATATACTATACAACTTGTTATCTTGTCGTAATCAGGACAACAAGCAACGGGGAACATGCTCAAACCGCTTTTACTTCCAAGAAACTCTACGGGGCGAACCCCGACTAGACTATGGATAACACGTTGCTGTTGGTGATGACATCGAAGGCCAAAGTTTGAAAGCATGCTCGAAATGTCAGGAAGTGACGGGCTTAGCTGGGTTTCATTCTCAAGTTGATCAACAAATGTGACGGTATTGTGATAAGATTGGGTTGATTTTATACCCCTATATACCTAAATACTGATTGTAGGGTACCGAATTGAAAGATTAATTGAAAAAAATGTATAATTGAGCCAGTTTTTACCAAAATTGAACTGAAATGATTGATTTTTTTAACAATTTCTTTTTTATTGCTGTAACACATTTTGTTTGAAATACAGGATGACAAAATGGATTTTAATTTGGGTAACCCAAATTTTCATTTTCAAAATCTTAACATCTCAGCCTTTGGTTGACCCTCCCCCATGGCCCATAATGATGACATAAGACGTGAAAGCAAACAAATTTTCTAGAAAACGTAAGCAGTGTAACCTTATTTATGTTTTGGACACAAAATTTTACACCCTGAAGGTGGGAGCCTAATTTCACTGCAATTCAATACAACTACAGCCAGCATCTGTGGTAGATTTATTAAAGTACAAAAAATAGTTTTGCAAAAAGGAAGGAAAATTGAAAGTAAAACGGTGTACAGGTCAAAATTTGCGAAAAAAAATGACCTTTCGTAAATATTTCGAAATGTATTGTGTAACTTATAAAGCAATAACAATTAACTAATATTCAAAATGAGGGCCTTCCGCAAAACGTATTTCTCGAAATTTGCGGTACTGAAAATCAAAACACAAAAATGATAAAAGTAATCTGATTTATTTTTTAAATAATTCGGGGAATTTCCCCACAGTACCACCTACGCCATTCATAAAAACAGACGTAATCAACGTCCATTACGTCAATGGGAGATTTTGCCTTTGATGTACCTACGTGAGAAACATGCTGAAAGTAGTCCTACTTACGACCACGACAATTTAGGCGACCCGAAGCTGTCGATTTTCAAATGATATTCCGAATAACGCCCATTAAATGAAGCGAAAATTAAAATTTATGAAATGAACATAGGAACGCGACCCCCGCTCGTGACCACGGATGGTGATGTCACAACTTCCTGGTAATGGCGTCCAACAGCATTCCATTCAAATTAGTCTTTAATTTGAATAACCGTCAACCTATTGTAAATACAACCTTGGGATCTTAAACCGCTTGATTATACTGCTAATAAAACCGAATTTTTATGCGAAAATACGTACATTTCGACTAATATTTTCGATTTTTGACATCAAATTTAGAATTCGTCTGCTCGCTGAAGCCTTTAGCTGGAGCGCCGCCGTCTTCGCTCCCATGATGCAACGGGATTCGAACAAAGATTAATTCGAACGATTTGCACGTGCTGCTCGTGGTTCTTGTTCTAGAATCGATTTAGGAATTGATCAAAAATGTCTAACAATAAATTAACGGAAACTCAAAAAGAGGAGCTGATGGACCAAGTGAAGCAGCAGATAGCAGTCGCTAACGCTCAGGAATTACTAACGGTACGTGGTGATGTAATTTTTTGAAACAATTTTGAAAACGATTTGTAGTTTTCTCCGTGTTTACGACCCGCCATGACCCGATGAAATGCGAGGCTAATTCGATCAATTTTTCTCGTAATTTGCAGAAAATGAGTGAGAAATGCTTCAGGAAATGTATAAATAAGCCTGGAAGCTCGCTGGACAGCTCTGAACAGGTAATATTGCAGTTGTGCCCGAACTTGGAACAAAAAGTATGTTCTTTTGAGTAAGTGACGATGCATATGATCCTCCTGACAAATTGTAGACCTAAGCCTCATGAAAAAACTTCCTGCAAATTCAAAATTTGTGTAATTTCGCTGTCCAAATGGGTTTTTCAGTAACTACCTGAAATAACGGCTTCAGATTGCATAAGCAATGAAAGGGAAAGTTACCCTGGTACTGCTGCGACCCAGTCGTATTTGTCACTCAAAGGACACGAGCACACTCCTTGGCCAATAAACTATGCTTTTTGGTAACTGAAACTGGTTCAACATATTTATGATATACGGTTCCTCTAGTTGACCCATTCATTACGGCTCCTACCAGTAAGCATGAGCAGACTGGTTCAGTTGTAGTTATCTTTAGGGTAACCATTCGACAGAAGAAAGTGAAAGTAACCATCGAGGAAACCTCGGGGGACCGATTTCAACAGTGAAATCTTCCCACGAACTAACCGAACCATGTCCATTTGATTTTTGCAAGTCTTTGCTGGTAACCCAAGTTCATCGATATGATGAACACAATTTGAGAGCGCTTTTATTCAACCAGGTGAGAAATGTAAGAAGAACTATCTGAGCGACCCGAATAGAGCTGCGTATCTCGGAGAAACCCAGTCATGTGGCTTTTACTCTCAAATGGACACCCAACTCGGCATCTTGCCTTGTGAGACTGGCCCCTGTGGTTCTCTTTAATTATATCACTCTCTATTCAAATGGACTAGTGATGTCTCATCTCTCAATGGTAACCTTCACTCTGCTCTCAAATGGTTATCAGGGACAAATTTCTGTCTTGTCTTCAATGCC
>JAQFYZ010001319.1:0-24868 GCA_034695085.1 Cylindroiulus punctatus | reverse complement strand
AGTGGCCCCACCAAGTGAGAGCGTCACTGTACTTCATTGTATTGTTTTCCGCCGTTATGTTGATGTTGTTGCTCTCGTTCTTATGGCAATAAATATAATTCTTCTAAACATCAGACTATCATCGCTCTTAATCGGTTACATGAGTCATTTTTTGCTAAATTTAAGATGAAAATGTATCAGATATAAAGCTCTGGTGGTGGACAACCCAATTTACTGACTGTTTTACAACTGGAAAGTGCTGATGCATGAGCTTGTTGCTGCTGGGCACAAAAACATGATAGTTTTTACATGGATTTTGGTTTTTTTTGGGGTATGGCACGCCCTACCTGACTCAATCATCTACGTGCTATAGTAAAGTGATGTACATGTAAAAATAAGATAAAATTAATCTAACAACCAAAATATAATCACTTGTCAATCGTAGATATAGTTGCCAATTATTTCTCCCATGCTTAAGCAGATTTTTGAATTTCCCCAGTTATGTTTAATAAGATGTTAATATTTAAGTTGCAAATGTATTTTTTTTTCCTTTTTTTTACATTATTCCATATTCTCTAATAAACCGTTTCCTAAATGTTGATCATAAATCATTTATGCTATAATTCGTTTTCTGGAATATTTCATATGTTTTGCATTTCTGTTTGCAGACAAAATCTGCGGTTCAAATTCATTTGAATTTACATGTGCATGCTTAATAATAAATAATAAATAAAATTTTGTTGAACCATGTAAAATAAATGCCAATAAAAGATGATTTGGCCGTGAAAATTGTCATGTTTGGCGCCGACTAATAATGGCATAAGATGTAACTGAAAATGTACCATGTGAATAGTGTGTAATTTTAAAATGTTTTCTGTTTTTCTGTTCTGCAGTTGTTTTTACTTTCTTTGAAGAGAAGCCACACAGATTGAAATTATTCTGCGGCGACACGGTGCATATCTTACTAGAAAATGGGGGTAAGTGTTTTTGCTACGGGAAGTCTATATTTGTTATTGTGATACTTTCTCAGGACAAAATGCTATTAAATTTTCAGGAGTGTGTTCGCAATTTCGAAGGTGTTACTTTCAATATAACACTTTTTATGCATTTCAGTTAAAAATTTCTTTTCCATATCATTTTTGCAAAATTTTGCTAGGTTGCATTTATGCTATTAATCCAATTTGTATGGTTAAACAGTCTTTATTGTTGCAGATAATTGATACAGTAAATTTTGTTTCAATACCAATATCTTGTAGCTAACAGATGATCAATGGATGACTCATCATCCGCTTACCGTTACTTCCTGGATTATTTAATACAAATTCAATGACTCATTTCAGAATGGTATTTTGGCTACTGCACCAGGAATCGGTCTATCAGGGGTATTTTCCCGAAAGATTTTGTGCATATCAAGGATGCTCTTATTGATAAAACTGGGTGAGTATGCCCTCACGGTATATTATATCGATATGTTGAAGTATTCGTAAACAGGTCTTGCATTATTAAAAGTTGAATGTATCTATCTAATACTTTGTTGTCACCAAACTTTTCTACTAATTTCAAAAAGTTGTTTTAATTTTGCATGTATTTTTTTGTAGTCCGCATGAGGTTGTGATTGCAAACGAGCCTGCTATCGCTCACGAAATATCTGCTGTCCTCAAAGAATGGATTGTTATTGCCAAACATTACTTCGTGGTAGGTTTGCGTTTGTCTCAAAATTGGCAAAAATAAATGCATTTTGGAAATCATGAATTTGAGCTTAAAATTTGTTCAAATCTATCGTTAACAGTCTTATGCATACCATTCATTATAACCTCACTAAATATACGAGCCTGATAACCCTTTCAAAATTGATTTAATCTTTAATCTTCTTGTTGTACTTCGCGAACTGCATGATAATTAGGTGATTTTTTTATATTTTTCTCCTTTCAAGAACAAAAAATCCGAATTCGAGAAAATCGCAACTATGATATTCGAGTTAATGGAGCAGAGGAGGTACATTATGTCTGGGACATTGCCAGTGGACGAACTGAAGGAGGTCACGCAAAAAGTTGCTTCTCTAATCGACATTGGAAATTGGTATTTCGCGTTTAAAAGCTAAAATATTCATTTCATGCCTTATTTTTTTTCTACGCATAAATTTGAAATTGAAACTATTGAGTGATTTAGTTGATTTGACTTACTTTTAAAGGACTTTAGAATTGGATCTGGTAGTCCGCAACGAGCAAGGCAGTATTCTCAATCCAGATCATACCAGTACAATCAATTTATTCCGAAAGCACGAAGAAGCTACAAAACGTATAGATACGGTAGGCTTTGATTTTATTGATTCAAGTTAATAAATTCCAGTTTGTTGTGGCTGATACTTGTAGTCATTTATCTAAAAACGTTCTTGTTTTTACCAGGCCAACCAAGGAAAAGATCAACAGCAATTAAGCCCCAAATTTTCACATACGTTGTACTTAACGATGCAAAATGTCGTATGCAAAATCGGAGATGATGCCCAGCTGATGATGACTCTTTATGACGCGAAAGAAGGGAAATTCATCAGGTAGCCCGATTTAATTAACTAACTGAAAAGTCCAGCAAACACATCATCAATGAATTTACAAAAATAATATATGCTTATTGATGATATAGCGAAAATTATATTGTGAGATGGCCGAAAAAGGGGCTGACTGATTTGGATGAGTTGAACCACATGAATGCTGTTTTCACCGTATTTAATCAATTTTTTATTAATTTCCAAAATTGTTTGTAACTCCTCAAATTGATAAATTATGTTTTCTTAAAAACAGGATTTAGGAACCAAAGATTTAAGCCGTGAGAAGGTTTTCCTACTCTGCCAAATTATTCGTGTTGGTACGTGCTTTTTTATATTTTAAATTTTAAAATCATGCCCTGTATATCACTTTTTTTTGTTAGCCAAACAGTTTTGATTAATTTTCAATAGGAGCCATGGAGTACAAAGACAAGGATTTGGACAACAAGAAACACGGGTCTAACGAGAAGAAGTCGTTCGAGGGCATCCGAAGGCCCTTCGGCGTAGCGGGTTTGGATATAACGGATATAATTTCAGGGGCAAGCGATACCGATGACGACAAGCAGCATTTTCTTCCATTTGTTCAGTAAGTTATTGTCCCCGAACGGAGACTTTTGCAAAGTGTTCTTTTAAAGCATTTACTGATCTCCAGATGTTTTGATGACCAGGTGTGGGGAGCATGATTTTTTGGACACCATTATCAAGAAGCTGACCTCCGTGAGAGAATTCTCGCAGAAGGACCGCAAAGGCCAAGGGATATGGGTGTCGCTGAAATTTCTGCACGGCGATTATTTTCAGGTTTTTACACATTGAGCAAATCATTTTTTTTCAATTTTTTAGTTACACGATTTTTGACCTACTACTAAGTCTGATTTTTGACATCTGATTCCAGGTCAGAGACGAGAATCCTCACCTCATTTCCATCAGTACGTGCACAGCACGTAAAATGGGTTTCCCCGAAATAATCCTTCCAGGTAACCATGACATTCTCGCCCAAGGTAGAGTGCGTGATTTTATGATGTCGTGGTTTTTGAATTTGGTTCGCTCCGTTTTGTAGGGGATGTGCGCAATGATCTGTACCTGACACTCGTGATGGGAGAATTTGCCAAAGGCACAAAAACGTCGGATAAAAATGTTGAGGTCACAGTGAGGGTGTGCAACGAGAAAGGCAGCGTCATACCGGTACGCTCGTAAACTGTACATAGTCATTAACTTTTTTCTATGAAGTTTTTCGTACGTAAATTGCACTTTTTTCCATTTTAGGACGTTATTAGTCTGGGTGGTGGAATCGATAAGATGAAGGAATACCATAGTGTCGTGTATTACCACGAAGATAAACCAAAATGGTTTGAAACCATAAAGGTACAAAGGCCCGCTTTAATTTTTAAACTTGGTATGGAGCATACTGTGTCTCGCTCATAGGCATTTTTAAACAAAAATTTAATTTATGCTTTCAGGTGGCGATTCCTATTGACGATTTTTATGGCGCCCATCTGCTATTTTTATTCAAACATAGGTCTTCAAATGATGGTAAGAAATTAGTTGTGAAATTTTTCTCATGGACACTGCATATAAAAAATTGGCAAAAAGTCCAACAGTAACGTTCCCGACATTCTTAGGCACAATCCCGACACTTTCTTGGCTAAACATTGTGTTTTTATGCTACAAGCCGGATTTGGTGATAGATTTGATGCTTGCAAATGTTAATTGTATATCTTTATCAAATTGCAGCCAAAGACAAAGTGGAAAAGCCCTTCGCGCTGTCATTCGTAAAGCTACTTCAGCCAAATGGAACTACTTTGAAGGATGAGCTTCATGATTTACTCATCTATAAGGTAAGCATTATTGATCTCGAATCTTTCTATAGTTACAAATCCTTTATATACAACCGAGTTCTTTAAATTTCACGTAGGTTGATCACAAGAAATTTGAAGAAGGTGACCCCTTCTACCTGTCGTTGCCGTCGAAAAAGTCGGATATCGAAGGCCGACCGAAGAACAATGTGCAGATAAAAAGCTCGATTCACGGAAAAGGGCTCTCCATGACCAACAAGGACTGGTTCCAGATAGCCACGCTCGTATGCTCCACGAAACTCACTCAAAATGGTAAATATGTGAGTTTTGAGTTTATAATGAATAATTAATAGCTAGCAACAATGATTGGATTTCTTCGATGAACAGTCGAATTGTTAAGCCTTCTGAAATGGAGGGACAACCCGGCTAATTTACCAAAAAGTCTGCAGAATTTAATGAAGGTCGATGGCGATGAAGTCGTCAAGGTGAGACGGGTTTGAGAAATTTTCTGCAACGAAAACCTCATTTTAGTACCATTTTATTACCATGTCTGTCAATTTGCCAGTTCCTGCAAGACACCTTGGATGCTCTGTTCAACATCTTAATGGAAAACATGGCTTCCACGGAGTACGATAGTCTCGTATTTGACGCACTGGTAAGTTTAACCCCCTCTGAATCTCGCGAGAAAGTTGGCGAGTCTCGATATATTCATTTTCGTTTACAGGTTTTCATTTTGGGCCTGATAGCCGACCACAAGTACCAGCATTTCAGGCCGGTCTTAGATGCGTACATAGAGCACAACTTCAGCGCCACTTTAGCTTACGAGTAAGTTTCCAGCATGCGAAATAAGTTGTGAATCTTAACTTGAAACACGTCATGAATTTGGTTTGTGCCGCAGCAAACTTATCGACGTGCTGAAGTCGTACGTGGACGAGGTCAACGAAATCAAAACCGTGGATGCCAGCGTGCTGGAGGACACCGAAAAGAAAATTAGGAAGACGTTGCAGTGCTTGGAATACATCGTGAAATTCATCGTGCGCTCAAGGACCCTTTATGCTCAGTTAGTTGTTGTTAGAAAAAATTTCATCGAAAGTTTTTGTTGGCATTTTTGTTTGATATATTTATCGCTCAAAGGTTAAACGAGGGTAAGGGCAAGCAACCTTTCGAAATAGCGTTCAAGCAGCTGCTGGAATCCATCAACGAACTGATGCGAAGCAACAGTGACTTTTTCATCAAACTTCAGGCGACCTGCATGAAGTTTCTGCCGAGCACGATCGCTGATATCATGCAGGTCTTCGACTCTAAGGAACTGAGGTAATGACGTCTGCTAAGAGCAGAATTCTTGATTATTTTCTTATGTTTTTTTATGTCGGATAACATGCTCTGATCGGGTTACTCTCATTATTCTGAGTTGATAGGTGAAACTGAAAATTTTCACATTGAGAATTTTTTTTGCAAAAGATTTTAATGCACAGATAATGTCTGTCCAATTTTTTTGATAAAATTTGAGTTAAACGTACAATATCTGTGCAAGAAACCATTGACGTGTTTCTTACAAATGTTGACAGTGCCTTCGATATTTTATCACCCGCAGCAAACTTCTGGTGAGCTTCCTCAATAATCTTCCCAAAGACAAGATGATTCCTCAGAAGTTGACGTGCATCGGAAAAATAATCGAGGGCGAACTTTTTCACCACGCAGGTGTGACACCTAATCCACAAATATTTTTAATCGCTGTTAATTATTGCTGGCTTTCACCAGCATATTTTTTTGACGTGTTAGTTTATTTTTAAAACGTTGCACGGCTGACGAATTAGTCACGTTAATGCCCAATTATCTCGTTTGCAGAGTGCCGGGCAATTTTGTTGCCCGAAATGATCAACAGCCACCTGAAGTGTTATTTGGTCGAACAGAAGGAGCTGGAATTATGCGTGAACCGCTTGGGCGACATTTTGCACACTTTGCACGGGCAACGAGTGGTAACTACCTGAATTTCTATTTCTTCGATTAATTTCAGAGGTTTCGCTACTGTCAAAGGGTGGTTAATTAGAGCTAAATATTCATTTTAGGGTACCACGAGCGAAGACATAAGCACCATTTTGACCACAATATTTCCAAGCGTGGTGCAGATGGTCATCGATATCGATCGCAGCGATCCACTTGTGGTAGGACTCGCAGCTTCGAGTAACAGTTTTAATGATAACCACGGTCTTCAATTATTTCAGTAAAAATAATGCAATCTTTGCTAAATTTCAGGGCAATTTAGTTGCCGTCCTCATTTCCATCCTGCGTCAGATGAAGCCGTCACATTTCAAGCAATGCATCGAGCAGTTCAACGCTGATCGCTCTGGCCTCCTCGACTTTCTCATTCGACTCCTCATGGTCTTCACCGACTTGGTCAGCAAAACCGTGTTTTCCAAAGACTGGAATGAGATGATCATGCTGCAGAACAGGTGAGCTTTGTTCAACATTTTTTTGCAGTTCTAAAAAAATTGTAAGCATTTTTTCAAGCGGAATTTCTGTGTCGATGTAGCGTCATCCTGAAGGCCATCAGGAGTTTATCGCACACGATTCGTGATAAGTTTACTGATCCCTTTGAAAAACAGGTGGGGAACCTATTTATTGTACTGCAGTCCTTATTTTGGCATTGGCGATGTTCAATAAATTGTGTTTTTCTTAGGTCTGGAACAATTTTTTCCACGCTGCCATCTGCTTTTTAACTCAAGATGCCTTGCAGTTGGAAAACTTTTCGGAGAACAAGAAGAAGAAGATCATTTCTAGGTTGGTATGAAAATAGCTGAAAATGTAAATCGGATGTTTGGGGCCCACGGGAATATTCACGTAGAAAGTTACATCAATCGATCAAATTAAAAATTAAAAATTGTTTTATCTGATATGTCAGAGAAATTCCATTTGAATGGTATAAGATTTCAAATTTTGCAAAGAAGTTAGCGTTGCTGTTTTCAAATAGATATTGAAATTTGATATACATATTTAAATACATAATTCTTGATGTTGTTTTCTTTGCAATATTTTAATTTTTTTTGTGTGTGGGGTCTTTTTGTGCCGAATTTATATTTTTGAAATCAGAAATTCACTTGGGTTGATGAGGAAAAACAAGAGAAATAATTTTGTGGATTTAAGTATGAACCCTGAAAGATATAATTTCAAATGTAGTTTTAAGCGTCCATTTGTCAAGTACAAATTGCTATAAACCCTCATTAATTACTTTATTTCCTATTGATTCTCCCACATGTAATGTAAATTTCGTAATAGATTCTTCAACTTTTATCCTTTTTCAGGTATAAGGACATGCGAAGAGAAACTGGCTTCGAAATAAGAGCCATGTGGTTTAACTTAGGTAATCCGAAACGAACTTAAGCGAACTTATTCAAATTTACCCGACCGTTACTAATAATGCTAACGGAACTCTAGGTCCCAACAAGAAGCATTTCGTGCCGAGCATGATCGGCCAGTTTTTGGAGATGACCCTCATCCCCGAAAGAGAGCTTCGTAAAGCCACCATTCCGATCTTCTACGACATGTTGCTGTCCGAGTATTACGAGTCCAAGGACAAGCTTCTTACATCCCCACATGATGGCCACTCGCCGTTGAAGCTGAAGGACAGTGGGGATGGCAATTTTTCAAATGTTAGTCATTTTTCTCTCTGCATCCTTGATGCTTATTTGAATTTGAGCTTAACATTCATCTTTTTTCATGGCAGTTTGAAAAGGAAATCATTACCCAGCTGGATGCTCTCATATCGGGAGGCCGTGGCGACGAAGAGTACAAGAACTTGTTTTCAGAAATGTAATATTTTGTTTGATGTGTCGTTGAAATCTTACGCAATATTGGCTTATTAGATGTGCTGTTGACTAGTGGAATTATACTTTTTCAGATTGGCTGATTTGGTCAGCAAACATTCCAACTTGGTTAGGATTGGCTCTCAGTTCGTGAGCACCGTTACTGAACTGCTGGGCTATCTGCTGGAGTATCGGTCCGTTATTACTGAGGAATGCAAAGAGAATCGGTTAAGTTGCACCGTTAACTTAATGGTGAGTCGCGAGTAATTTGCTTTAAAGATTGGTTAATCCTACAATGATTGTTTTTCGCTGGCATAATTCTTGTTAAACATAAAGTTTCCAAATTTAATTGAAAAAATTTCGGTCAAATTGTTTGTAAATTTTAAGATAAATTGCACGATCGTAACACTGGATAACAATTAGTCATGCAGCCAAGCTAATTCCACTATTGATGAATTTAAAATTCTAAATTAAAAATCAGTTTAAATTTAAACTTTTTTATCGTTGGATTCGGTTGTAAGGCCTGATTTATAAGTTATTTTTATTGAATTTCTGTTGCTGCTTAATGGACAGATCGGCATATTTTAGGTAATCTTTGGGTCCCGTAAATTATCGTTATATTCGATGCAACACAAAATGTAGTTCAAGAAATAACTTTCACCCCGGCTTTTCATTTCAGAATTTCTACGCGACAATCAATCGACAGGAAATGTACATTCGATATCTGAACAAACTGTGTGATTTGCACGTCGAGTGCCAGAATTACACGGAAGCTGCGTTCGCCTTGAAGCTTCACACTCATTTATTAAAGGTACCAAAGTTGATTTTTATCATCTGATTATGTTTGTTGATTTCCGTTACTGATAGCGCAGGATCTTGTCCATTTTAGTGGTCTGACAATCCCGTGCCAGCCCTGCTGAAAAACGACAAGTTCGTGACTTGCGAGACACACAGGGAACTCAAAGAAACGCTGTACAATAAGATATTCGAGTACTTCGACATGGGCAAGGTTCGTTCGCAACTTTTTTTTTTCGGTAATTTTTATTTCTCGGTTATGGGATCTGGAAAATTCATTTCAGATGTGGGAGGCCAGCTTGGAGATGTGCAAGGAGCTCGCCACCCAATACGAAAAGGAAGTTTTCGACTATATCAAGCTACCTCCGTTGTTGGTGAGATTCAATTTTTTTCTGTCGGAGATTTCTTATTTCGAGACTCGTCTAGAAAGCCCGAAAGATGCCGGTCAAAATATTGCAACATTTGGCAGCTTTCGTTCATTCGGATTATAAATCGGATAAAATTTTTGCAGCTAAAAATGGCCAAGTTTTACGATAACATTATGCAGCCGCACAGACCTGAGCCGGAGTATTTCAGAGTAGGATTTTACGGAAAAGGTTTCCCAAATTTTGTTCAGGTGAGCATACTTGATTTTTTTTAAAAGAAAGTTGTTGGTGGTATTTTGACGAGCTATTTACAACCACGTTTTTGCAGAATAAGGTCTTCATCTTTCGAGGAACGGAGTACGAGAAACTGGATGAATTCAGCGGGAGGCTGCAAAACGTGTGGCCCAGGTCGCAGGTAAAGACCAAAAAAATGGATAAAAATTCCTGTTTTCATGGAAAAGGTTAAATTTTGTGTATGTTCTACTTCAGATAATGAATAAACTCACGACGCCAAGTCAAGACATCCTCGACTCGCCCAATCAGTGTATCCTTTCCTCGCGACATGAATTTCAGTTTCGCTAACATTTTAGGTAGAACGTGCTTTCTTAACTCGATGTGTACAGACCTGCAAATAAACAGGGTCGATCCCGTGATGCAGCAGAAGGATATCTTCCTCGGTAAAGCAGTTCATCACGCAATTTTAAAGTATGATCTTCAGATCTTTATAGCATTAACAAAACTGGTCGCTGTTTCCCTATCCAAGGTTACAGTTATTAATCTCTTTTTTATTTACGTTTTCTACAGGTATTACAAAGTGAACGAAGTGCAGAAGTTTACGTATTCAAGGCCGGTTCGGAAAGGGGAACGGGATTCGGATAACGAATTTTCGGTTCGTGTTTAATGTTATTCGAAAGTGTTTGTTCATGCCGTACAGGGATTGTAAACAGTCTGAATTCATTTTTGAAAACTGTTATGCATTTTGTAAGTAACCTTTCAGAGTAAGTCTTTGATGAAAGTAGACCTCGAATGATAGGTTTGACTCACATTTTCATCTAAAAGTTTCTCTTAATAATTTAGGGAAAAAGGAGTCAATTTAAAAAAAAAAAACTAACAAAAATGTCAATTTTAAGTAATTTTAATATGCTTAAAATGCTGTCGAGAAAAATAGTGATAATGGAAAAGGATTATAAGGATAGATAAAAATTTTTAAGCGTATTTTGATGGATAGTTTTTCCACTGATAGCATTTTTAGAAAACTAAATCACTAATAATGATTTTACTGCATTTAAATAAAATTCAAAGCATGCTGATAAGATGCTTATGCTGTTGCTGAAGTTTGTTTGAAAACTAGACCACAAAATATATTTTTAAATTATTTTCATAAACATATTTCAAGAAACTAAAATGAATAACTAACCTTTGGGAATAACTGATCTTCACTGAATTTGTTCCACATTTTTGACTTCTTTTGCAAAAATGAAAAGCATCTTAAATTTTTCAATTGAATCAACCTTCATAATGTTACTTTCTGGTTGAATAAATTCCAGAATACTTCAGAGAGATAAATTACATTTTTTGTCTTTGTTTTAATTCAGAATTTATGGGTGGAGCGTACAACGATGACCACCGTTAATTCACTGCCGGGCATTTTGAAATGGGTGCAGGTGGAAACTTCAACTACGGTAAGTTTTTGCGCATGCAACAATTTTTTGTGACATTTTAAGTGACGGTTCAATTCCCCCAAAAATAAGTCGTTATTTTGATGTGGGATTTCTCATCCATGAATTTTTTAATTGTTCTGCTAATAATTACTAATACCGATAATAATTTTTTTTTATATCAGTGCGAAATCAGTCCGTTGGAGAATGCAATCGAGACCATGGAGACAACCAACAAGAAGATCCGCGACAGCGTCTTGGCCCATCAGGCCGATCCGAACCTGGCCGTGAATCCTCTAGGAATGTTGCTCAACGGGATCGTCGATGCTGCGGTCATGGGCGGCACTGCCAAATACGAACAGGTAATTGTTGAAAATCAGTTTTTGATCAAACATCTGCGGGGAAACTGAACGTTTCGATTCTCGCAGGCTTTCTTCAACGAAGCGTTCCTTGAAAAACACAATTCCAACAAAACGACCATGGACATATCGAAGCTAAAAGACCTGATCGCCTGTCAGGTAAGTCTTGTTTTGAATTTCGAGGCTTGGCAAATTAGTAGGTTTGTGTTAAGAAACCGCGTCGATCGTTGCAGATTCCGTTGCTAGAAGCTGGCATCGCAATCCACAAAATGAAGGTGCCGGATGATTTGAGGCCGTTTCACGATAAGATCGAGAAATGCTTCGCCCAGATGAGGATCAGCGTGGAAGGGAAATACGGCAAAAGGGTAAATGACGTTAAATTTGTCTTCGTGAAAATATTAGAATCGAGTAATTCACTTAAAATTTGGTGTTCGGAAGCCTGTTGTGTTGTTTTTAACAAAATACTTTTTAAGGGACATGTGGGCAGGGATCTGGAAAATCCTGGAAAGAATAGTTTTTAAATTATTCGTTCATGATATAAGTTCTTCTGAAAATTTCGTCTGCGGCATGCCTAAATTACTCCTTTCAGTTTTTTCAAATATGTTTGTGAGAACGTGTTAAATATATTTTGTTATCCCGTTGTCAAGAAGTATGTTTGAATTTTTCTTTATAAAAATCCAGTAAAATCATTCCTAATGATTTCGGTCAAACTTTTTGAAAAAGCCATCAGTAATAAACTTGTTTCGTAGAAAATACACTTAAAATCCATCCGTCGTTCTTTCAATGAATGATTCATATTCGTTAATACTATTTCTGGATAATGTTTCATGGAAAATGTACTTGAAATCCATTATTTCTGGTAGTTTTCCTAAATTACTAAGATATGCTGTTTTCCATGAAAATGAAATTTAAAAATTACCGTCGGTTGAAAAATTTTGTCCAAGAAAATACTCTTAAAATCCATCTGTAATTCTAAATAATTCTTATTATTTATTACTATTCCTGGACAACATATCTAGACAAATGTGTATGAAATTCATCACTTCTGTAAGTTTTAAAAAAATTTTTTATTCGATTCTCGTTTTAATGCAGAGATCTGATCTCGCCAGCCGGTGCGTCGTGTATGCCAGACAGGCCTCCGCCGCACGAACGATGTCAGAAAACCCACTTTCGGCGAAGAGTCTTCCGAACATAAACAGCGTCCTTGGAAACGATGCGTGAGTTATAAAATTCAACTTAAATTTCGCTATTGTTTCACCGAAAACACTTGGTGCGAAGCCTGTGATGGGTTCTGTGATGGCATCTGCATCGAAAACTGACCGAACCTGGAATTGCTAACTCCTTAATTACCGCGTTTCATTGGCATGTTTTGGTCACCCGGTGACGAGGCATGCGTCGAGGACTTCTCGATTTTCACCTTTTGTTTTTGCACATTTCAGAACTAAACTGAAGCTAAGTGTGAACCTTAGGTAATGATGCGGTTATTAATGTTTAGCTATTTGGCTGAAATGCTTCCGTAAAGCATGGATTTTACATTTCCCGCTGCCTGACATCAAACTCGACTCTTACTAACATTGCGCAGCTTTTGCCAATTTCTCGATTTATTTTTCCTTTTCTTTCGCTAATTATCCGCGAGCCAGATTCCTATAATTTCTATTTGTATGCATTCTTGGAAATTAGAAACCTCTGATTAATGCCCGATTTTAGTCATTTTTTGTTTGCTTGAAATATTAACTTGCCAAAATTCGATAAATTTTAAATATTTTCTGTCACTGTTTTCTACCTGTTTTCAGTCTGCATTAGATATACGCAAAAAAAATAACAGCAACAACGAAAACATAGACATTGGAAGTTTCATATGCACACATTTCACCATAAATATTCATAATTTTATTTTAAGTTTATATTTTTATATATTAACTTATTACGGTATTTATAAGTTAGTTAAAGCTTATATTTAAAGCAGACAAAATAATTACTAATAACAGGTAAAACTCGGCAAATAATTACTAATAACAGGTAAAACTCAGTAAAAAATGACTGGTTTTGCTAATAATTATGAAAATTTCACGAAGGTACAAGAATGCATTGAAGATTTGTGCTTTTCTTGAAAATTTAGTCTCAAATTTAATTTCCCATAATTTGGATTTTGTCGTGAAACACAAAGTTTAATTTTAGCATTAGGTTCCAAAGCACGCCGACACAACTTCTGCACCGCTATCCCAGCTCTCATCTTTTGCCTCGTCTTTCCTCCAGAAGAGTCCAGTTTATCTCACCGACCGAAATGTCTTTCAGGTCCCAAGCAACGCCCCAAAAGTCCTCGGCCAGCCGGGTGCAGTCGGCGTTCATCAAGCAGATTCCGAGCGCCACGAAGACGCTGCGCAAAAGCCGTGAGACGCTGAACACGCTGAGGCGCAGCTCGGGGGCGCAGATGGCCAACGAGGCGCAGACCCAGTGGTACGACGTGACAAAAACGGAGGCCTCGCAGCCGGTCATCGAGCTGAAAGAGCAGGTAAGCACTTTGACGAAAATAAGATTTGCCCCAGAATGAGGTCCGGAAATATTTTCTAGTTTTGAAATGCTCGCTTGATTCTCCGTCATAGTTGGTGTCGCAAAGACCGCTGCGATCTCAGCGGCCCGGAAGCGATCATTTCCGGTCGCCCCCTTCCGTGACTCCATCTCCACCATCCACTCCTGGTGAGTACGGGTCGTAGCATGATATCATGGAAACCCTAAAGCCCCAACCCTAAGGGTTAATTTTTCTTTAATTAGACGTATTTTGCGAAAAATTGTTTTTAAATATTGCGGTGCCATTTTCAGATTTTCAGATTTCAGATTTCAGAATTTCAGATTTCAGATATCCCTTATTTTGTGAAAACAGGTATGAAAATGGGGAAATTTTGAAAAATCACGATAATTTTATAAAATATGGTGAATGTCAGATTTGAAATTGTCAGATTTCGACGATAATGACAGTTTTACAATGTTCTCGCATAACTTCGTAAACCCGGGAAAGTCGGGGGATTTCCTAACTTTTGTTGGTAAATAATGCGAAATGTAGTTTTCCAGTAATCTATTTTATTTGTTGTGTTATGATTTCTATGTGTTTATGTTTTACATTAAAATTAAAATTATTGGCTAAAGCAGGCTTGTCCAACCTGCATTAGCATTAGCCGATGTGGAAACTCAGGGAAAAATACAAATTATAACTTGGGAGAGTCGGGGGATTTTATTTTGTTAATGCTCAGGAAAGCCGGTCAAATTTCGGCGATACGTTTTACTCGAGACGTGAAACCCCGTAACATATCGAGTTACTTTGATTCTAATTTCACGTGTGTTTTCAGCCGGCGGTGCCTCCACTCAGAGCTTGAACTCTAGCGGCGACGACGTGCCACCGCCCTTGCCGCAGAAGCACAGCAGCGTGGACTACAGCAACATCGGCTCCAACAACGTGTCCCACAGCACGCTGCCCAGGAGGACCACGAAGTCCTACTATAAGGTAAGACCCGGCCTTTGGCCTATTTAACTCCTTAATGTAACGCGTGCCGGGCTTCGCATTTCAACGTCAATGCAAAGTTTTCTGTCCGATCCTCGGTTTTGACAAATTGTTATCAATTTTGTCTCCTGTGGGATGGATCGGACAAGTTGTTCGCAGAGTTGCGAACTCTCCCGATCGTATTCCCGCGGAAATGTAAGAATACGACAAATTTATCGCATGTATGAGCAAGTCTCCCGGTTTCCTCCGTATGATGTTTTCGCGGACCTTGAACATCTCAACTCTGGTTTTACGGGCCATGAATTCGCTTAATTGCGAATTTTTCTTTCTTTCGTAACCGTATCTATTAAGCTTGGAATTGCAGTATCGCACGATTTGGGCGGTGCTTGATTGCGCTATTGTCATCGGTTTCGTAAGGTATGCTAACTGTCTCGGCGAGGGTGGCTACGGGTCGTTAAGGTTTGAAAATTATTAAAAATTATGCTAGGGAATTTCTGAGTGGGTGTATCCACTTCAGAAATTAAAATTATGCTCTCGTTGCACAAAAAAGTCAGTTTTTTGAAATCAGTTAATTGTGAAATCTGACAAATATGCTCCAGGTGCACAATTAACATCAAAAAACTGCTTAAAACAAAATTGGTTTCATATAAATTAATTGAAACCGAACATTACCGAAACATTAAGGTAACCAGTAGTTCCACCCGAATATGATCATGGTACGTTTGCTCGGTAAATCCGATACTTGACTAATTTCTCAAGTTTTGGTGTTTTTTAAAGATGGGAAAGGGAGTGAAAATGTTTTTACTGGGTTTTTAGTGAATTTGTCGCACGAATTTCCACCGCGTGCATGAAACATTACGCCGAGGGTGTGCCACGATGAATTTTAACATTTCACGCTGCAGAATCACGCGGCATTCGCAAAACCCGAATGCATAAATTAAACAGATCTAAGACACGGATCTTGGTAGGGCTGGATTTGTGATCAAAGACGAAATTTGAACTTTTGAGCACGATTCAGATTAATAGGCGAAAACCGCCCTGTTTCAGGCGTTTTCGATTTCTGTCTAGATTTAGAAATCAAAGTACGGATAAGCAGACCCGTGGACTATTCACATTTATTTGAATGCGCTTGACTGCGAAACACCGTTGAAATTATGTTTGCGGCTTTGAGTATGGGAGTTTAGCACGGTTTTGGTAGAATTCCAGTAAGATTCCATAATGGTTTCAACTTCATTTTGGCGCTGTTAGTTCATTTCAGTAGGATTTTCTAGTGTTTTTGACATACTTTTGGTCTAATTGGATTTTGGTTTGATTTAGAAAGATTTAAGTAAGGTTTCGGTAAGGTGGTCATAGATGGTATTGGCAAGATCTGAGTAAGATTTTGAAAGTGTTAATAATTAATAACTTAAATCTTTTGAAAATCTTACTTTATACTTTACTTTATACATACTTTATACTTACTTTTTACTTACTTTTCAAAAGATTTAGAAAAGTTTCATAAGATTTTGGTTGAGTTTGATTAGGAGTTGGGTGAGATTTCAGCAGTTTGAGCTTAATTTTGGCACTGTTAGATTATTTCAGTAGCATTCTCTAGTGGTTTTGACATACTTTTGGTTTAATTGGATTTTGGTTTGATTTAGAAAGATTTAAGTAAGGTTTCGGTAAGGTGGTCATAGATGGTATTGGCAAGATCTGAGTAAGATTTTGAAAGTTTGATAATTAATAACTTAAATCTTTTGAAAATCTTACTTTATACTTTAATTTATACTTTTACTACTTTATACTTACTTTATACTTACTTTTTACTTACTTTTTACTTACTTTTCAAAACATTTAGAAAAGTTTCATAAGATTTTGGTTGAGTTTGGTTAGGAGTTGGGTGAGATTTCAGCAGTTGAAATATTGTTAAAACCGTTCAAACAGTCAACACGAAAACGTGATTATCATTTCATATCAAGATGCAAGTTTCGCGAATTTTGCAACAAATTTTCGGCAATTTTATTCATCCTGCAAGCCAGCAATTAGACACGTCCGAGCGTTTACGACCCATGAAAATTTACGAGTTTTTCTTCTCTACTGACCCAATTTTGGGGTGTTTTGGCCCCCCACCCCCTTGTTTGGTCATGCAATCTATTGTGCAAAAATGTAGTAAGGCTAATTATCCCCCTTACCATTTTCTGAAATTATGCAAGAGCGTTTATATCTGTCGTGATGCATCCACCCCTCCCCCTCCCCCTCTTCAGTACTTTTTTGAAAATTAAAAACAATGGAGTTCTTGCTTTCATTGTTATCTGGACTTTTCGTTTGGCACACGTTTCTGCCATTATTTGGGACCTCAGAAAATTCTCGTTTCTCAAACGTCTTAATTCTGCACCATTGTTTTTACTCATTATTGTTTGAAACTCTATTAAGGTCCGGGTCATGTATCAAGGGTGATGTCGTTTCAATTAATTACTCCGTCAATTTTTGGTTTGTTGCATTGTTGCTTTTCACTTTGCAAATTTCTCCATTTTTTAATACAATTGGGATAAGGGTTTGATAAGAATTAAGGGCAGACACTGGATGTGCTGTTTGGAAATCAGCAGGGGATTTGAATGTGGGTTTTAGTAAGGATATTTTCACCATAAATTGAGTTTTCGTGATTTTTCTCCAAAAAATTCACAAACTTCATGTAATTCGTAAACGGAAACATAAGCAGATAATGAAAAAACTCAAATACATATAACTAGAAATGATTTTCTCCAAATGCATTTTGACGAACTTCCAAAAAATAAATCCAATTGGAAAATTATTTAACATTCGTTGTAAAAGACAAAATATCATTGACTGGTCATGAAAGTCATTTAAATTCTTTCAAAATGCATTCAAAGAGTCATTGGAAAATCTTATACACCAAAGATATTCCTGAAATCATTAAACAGTCATATTTACACCTTAAAGCCAAGGAAAAGTCATTAGAGTCATTAGAAGGTCATAAACATCTTTCAAAAGATCACTGCTATACCCTGAGTCTATCAAAAGGTCAATGGTGTTTCAGAAGTCATTGGAGAATCATACGAACGAGGTTCCAGAAGTGATTGAGAAGTCATTGGAAAATCTTGAAACAGCCATTAAACCCCCATTTGCAAGTCGTTCAGTCATGTAAGGTCATTTACAATCCACTGAAATGACATCCAAGTCACTGCAAAGCCATTCAAAATCCAATGAAAAGTCAGGTCATTGATAGCCATGTACGAGTCATTGAAGCACAATTCAAAACCATTCGAAATTTAACGAAAAGTCATTGGAAACGTTGAAAAGTCATTGAAAACATTGAAAAGTCATTGAAGACATTGAATAGTCATTCAAGACACTGAATAGTCATTGTCAAGTCATTGAAATCATTGAAAAGACTACGAGTCATTGAAGTACCATTCAAAACCATTCGAAATTCAATGAAAAGTCATTGAAGACATTGAAAAGTCATTGACGACATTGAATAGTCATTGAACACATTGAATAGTCATTGAAGACATTGAATAGTCATTGTCAAGTCATTGCAGTCATTGAAATACCATTCAAGACCATTCGAAATTCAATGAAAAGTTATTGAAGACATTGAATAGTCATTGTCAAGTCATTAAAATCATTGAAAAGTCACTCAAAACTTTAACAATTCTTTACTGGTCAGTCATGAGTCATTGAAAAGTTACACATCATGGAGTCATTGGCAAGTCTTTCCAAACCGGTATGAATCCGACCAAATGATGACGCCAGAGTCACCGGAGGCAATGGTGGCTGAAGGCATTGGTCATTGAAGTCGTGGGTCTTTGAAGCAATTTCTTCATGGACAACATTCGTCTACAGGATTCTGTAGAAGGTGAACGATGCTAGGTTGCCTATCATCAGCTTGTCAGTGTCGGCCCCAAAGGCCAACAAGAGGTTATGGACGCCTCTGGGGTAGTGGAAGTCATCGAAGAACACCATGACCTCCACCCAGTTCTCCTCGCCTCCAGTGTCGCCGACGATGACCGTGGCCACGGGCACCGTCGTGTAATCGTCCACGATGAAGAAGATCTTGCCCGTTTCCGTGACGCCTTCCTGCCTGCGCTGCGACATGACCACTGTCATGGCCCTGGCGCCATCTCCAAAGTCCACCTCGAAGTACTCCGTCATGCCATCGTAGGTCAAGTTCCCCAGGTAGTAGGTGCACATGGTGGGGTCAGAGCAGGGGTAGCGGGTCACGTAGCCCGAGGGGTTGTTGCTCATGTCCGCGGCCATCATCTTCGTGTAGGGGTCGATGACGCCCCAGGCCACGGAGGACCCCTGCAGCAGAAGAAGCACAATCAGGCGGATGTCCATGGTGGTTTCTGGATGGGAGGCAAGGCAGATTGTGGCTGGGAGGACCCTTGATGGCCTGGTGTATTGCAACTTTTATTATGTTGGACCACGTGTCTGTTTTTATGTTACGAAATGAGATATGCCACTATCGGTGTTTACTGCTTGCAGGTACTTGCGTTGATCGCGTTGATACTGCAGAAGGTTGAGGATGTGAAATAATGACATCTGATAGGACAGGCGTGTGGCTCTGAAGTGTGGAAGTTTTGGGACAAACACTTTATCCTGATCAGATGTCATGCCAGAGTTTCCCAAAATAGCACTTATCAATAATGCAGATAGTTTTTTAAGTTGTTTTTAGTATCTACAAAGTGGTCTTGCTAGGGCGTCTCTCAGTGGTCATTGTGATGTAATGAGAAAATGTTGAGAAAATGACATTTGAGGTCGTTGGTCATTTTTTCAAAGGACGCTACCATGTCCAGAAAGGTTGAGAAGTCAATTGTTGGTCGTTTTTGGGAATCGTGACCTGTTCACAAGAGGCCATGTTGGACATGTTTTATTCTTCAAACGTGTCCAGTTGGAAGACGTTGATGGTCATTGTAGGTCGTTGATCATTTCTTGATAATACATTGAAAATGATTGAGAAGTGGTCAGGGAATGTCAAGGAAATCGACTTGAGAACTTGAGATAGCATCTTAATTGCAGTTGCATTTTTCATTTATGAAATTCACGACAACAACTTCATACAAGTCAAAGAACATTTTAATTGTCATTGAACAGCAATGCCCAAATCATCAAACCATGTACAACATATTCAAAAGCTAAGTCATTCGCATTGGTCAGCATCTGTAGCCGTCAATGCTCCGAGACAATGTCTCTACAGGGCCCTGAGGAAGGTGTACGATGCGAGGTTGCCAATGTAGGTTTGGTAGTCGGTGCACCAGCAGTCGAAGGTGATGTATATGTTTTGACTCCCCTTGATGTATTCCTCGAAGAAGAGGGTCATGGACACCCAGTTCTGCTCTCCTCCAGTGTCCCCGAGGACCGCTTCGGCGAAGGGCTCTCTCCAGGGGGTGTCCAGGTGGAAGAAGATCTTGCCGGTGACCGTTCCCGGCTGCTTCAGCTGGGAGAAGACGATGGTCACTCCCATGGCGCCCTCTTCGAAGGCCAGGCCGAAGTAGCCCAAGTAGCGTCCGTAGCCGATGGACCCCACGTACGTGTCACAGACGCTCTTGTCCGTGCAGTTGTAAAATGAGACGCCGCCCAAGTCGTTTAGCTCCGAGGCCATGATCGGTTCGTATGGGTCCCAAGGGTATGGAGTGTTACGACCCCGCTTGGCACCTGAAGCCGTTTTGTCCATTGTCAGGACAATGGACGATGCCTGGAGAACGAGCAGGAGGCACAGGATGTGGATGTTCATGGTGGCTTCTTAGTGGTGTGCAACTCTGGAAAGCTTTCTGGAAGGCAACTTTGGAAGGCTTTCTTGAAGGCAACTCTGGAAGACTTTCTGGAAGGCAACTCTGGAAGACTTTCTGGAAGGCAACTCTGGAAGACTTTCTGGAAGGCAACTCTGCAAGACTTTCTGGAAGGCAACTGTAGAAGGCTCTCTGGAAGGCAACGCAGGAAGGCTTTCTGGAAGGCAACCCTTAAAGACTCTGGAAGGCAACTCTTGAAGACTCTGTAAGGCAACTATAGAAGGCTCTCTGGAAGGCAACGCAGGAAGGCTCTCTGGAAGGCAACCCTTGAAGACTCTGGAAGGCAACTGTAGAAGGCTGCCTGGAAGGTAACTCTTGAAGGAAACGCTTCAAGGCAACTCTGGAAGTAACCCTTGAAACTCTGGAAGGTCACTCTTCAAGGCTCACTGAAAGGCAATTCTGGAAGGCTCTCAAGATGGCCGTCTGGACGGCTTCCTGGAAGGTAATTCTGGAAGGCAACTTTGGAAGGCTCTGAAATATTGTGGTGCGGAGGAGGATCTTTGACGGTCTTATATGCACCAACAGTAATCTCGCAGGGTCACGGATTTGTAGTGCTGTGATCCGAAGCCAGATAAAGCTATCAGTGTTTACTGTTACTGTTATCAGAATTTCCCAAAATAGCACAGCTTTCCAAATTAGTCTCGTGTAAATATCAGATTGATTCAGATCAGGTAGATATCTCTAGATCAAGTCTAGATACGGTGTAATATCATGAATTGAAAGTCACTCTAAAATCGAAATATTTTAATAGTCATTCAAAAGTCATTCAAAAGTCATTCAAAAGTACTTCAAAAGTCATTCAAATGTACTTCACCAAATAAAAATCAATAATCAAGCCAGTAAAAATCATTTGAGCATTTGAACATTCATCTGATCCACATTGAAGGACATGTATTATACATTAAGTAACATCTCCTGTAGCGATGGCTCCCCCGAGCCAATCATTAAAGACCTAAGTGGCTCTGAGGAAGGTGAAGGAAGCGATGTTACCAACCATCAGGTTGTTAGTGGAACTAAATGTTATGTACAAGTAATGGACACCTGTGGGGAAGTCTTCGAAGAACATGGTGACAGAGACCCAATTTTGGTCTGCTTCAGTGTCCCCGATGACAAACTCCAGAAAGGGTTCATAGGAGTATTTGTCCAAATGAAAGAAGATTTTGCCAACGTCCGTTACTCCTTCCTGCTTGTACTGTGACAAAACGACGGTCACTCCTCGGGCGCCATCTTGGAAATCCAGGTTACTGTAGCCCAGCACTCCAGCGTTGGTGAGCTTTCCAGCGTACGTGTTGCACACGTTGGTGTCTGCGCAGGTGTTATTTGTGATACCTCCAGTCCTGTTGTAATCAGACGTTGCCATTACTGTTGTGTATGGATCGACGTTACCGAGATCGTTGACATTTTGGTGCTTGGCATCAGGCGCCATTTTGTCCAATGCCCGGGCCATGGAGGGCGCCTGGAGAACGAGGAAGAGGCACAGGAACCGGAAATCCATGGTGGGCTGCAGTTCCGTGGGATTAAGCAGGTTATGTGGAGGAGGATCTTTGGCGGCCTTATATCCACCAGCCACCGTTTATCATATTGGGACCACGTGATTTTGTGTGTAGTGCTAAGATCATTATATGATTATCAGTATCGCTGTGTTGCTATACCACTGCATGATACCATAAGGGTGTTTTAAAAAAATGCCCACTGAGACAATGCACGTGCATCTATTTGAAGTGTGGGCGTTTTGGAAATCCCTGATCCAAAAGCTGATATCACTGTCAGTATTTCCCAGAATCATCATTATCGTCTGTCAAACGAAAGAGGAAACTGATTAGGTCTAGATTAGGTCTTCCTGCGTAGAGAAAGCCAGCATTTGACGTCAAAAACATAACTGGCATGATTAACATGATAGCAAAATATGGGTTTATATGCAAGCCTAAGTCAATTTTTGCCAAGCTCTGTATAACGTGTCAATTTTATGTGACTGTGTTTTGCTATAAAACACTACTATTTTGGACACAACAATGTTCACCACACATTACTGTGCAGGTTGGTCATTCGGTTAATGTCTCTGCCTGCTGTCAGGAGATATGGGGTTCGCTTCCCAGGTCGGCTGTCTTCGCTGGGGTTTTTGTGGTTTCCACAGCCCTTGGGCGAATGTGGAGGCCAGTTCCCCATTGAAATCGGCCACGACCATTCCAGTCCCAGGGAGGGGGGGGGGCTGTTCTATACTGTGTGTGCATTTAACCAACAAGCTTTCCTGGGGTTTCCATGTTGACAATGTTGGCCAAAGCAAATGGGCATCTCAGGTTTGTCCAATGGGTGCTGCAGAGTTGCGCTTCGGAAGTAAAAGTAGTTGCGTGTATCTCCCTTGTCCCAGCCTTACTGGATTACTGACGTTTTGTTTGGGACCCCCATGAAATGCATCGCATGCGTGTGCGTGTGTGTGTGTGTGTGTTAATTTGGGGGAGCACAGTGCCTGAAAGGAACAATTGTGCCCGAACTATACAGTAAGACAGATGGATAAATATAAATAGACAAGACGAAGACAAGGACAGTGTAAAAGATAAAAAGGACAAACAGCGACATAGAAGTAAAAATCTATCAAGAAACTTTAAAACAAGGTAACAAGAAAACAAAACAAAGGGGGCGGTGAGGAGAGGAGGGGGCCGGTCTCCGGTTCCTAAGGAACGCCTTAAATTGGCCAGTACAGGAGGACCAGCCGGGCTGGGAGAGCGGGGAGAACGTAGCGCAGCGCACGCAGCTATGCGAAGAGGAAAAAAGAGGGAAGAGGTTGAGGAGCTAAAAGGCGTCGCGGAGGCCCACGGCCTGCAAAAAAGAGAAAAGAGCGGAGACAGGCAGACGCCCATCCCCTCCGAGCACTTGGACCAACAAGAGGGGTTGGCCAGGGGTTGGCATGTTTTGAAACAATATACACACCCTATGGGTTCATATGTTGATTGCACGTGTACCCTTGACATGTGTTCCCATGCTCATATTGTACCTTGAGGTACAAATATTTAAATCATTTCATCCCTTTGGGTACATATATGATATATGGGGGCAAATGTACATTTGTACCCCACAAAAACTGCATTTGTACTTTCACGGTTTACAGTGTGTGGAGCCCTTACCTCATTTTAGACATAAACAGGATTGAGTCAGTCCAACGTAGCTTCACCAAGAGGCTCCCTGGTCTGAATGGACTCTCCTACCCCCAACCAATGGCAAGGTTAGGAGTAGGCACCTTGGAAAAAAGGAGGGCCAAGGCTGACCTAATAGCATGCTTCAAGCTCCTGAATGGCTACTCCTATGCTGGTCCTGCCCCATTCCTAACTCTGGGAAGAAACACTGGCTCATCTAGGAGCCACCCGCAACAGTTGGCTTGGTCCACTGCATCCAAAAACTGCCAGCACAACTTTTTCCACGCCCGAGCTGGGAGGCTCTGGAACAGGCTTTCTCAGGATACTGTCAAGGCCTGTTCCTGGCAGGTTTTCGTGTCAAGGTTGAACCGATTCCAGGCAATCTAATACTTCATTTATGTCTTTTCTCCTTTGATTTTTTAAACAGGATGATTGTAAGTGTTCCAATCAACCTTTTCATGCCTTTTCCTTATGGAATAAACTCATTGTTATTATATTATTATTAAATGACCATCCTCACAAGCTCACTGAAACCCAGTGTAATGGGAATGGCTACGTCCGCGGATGGTTCGCCACTGGAATCACCTGACTGAGCTCGAGGTAAAGGCCCTGTTGGGATAGAAACTCTGGTCCTAGGACCCTCGCCACAGGTCCCATTACACGGGCTGATTGCGAGGATCATTGTAATTGTAAAAAGATGGAGCTGCCATGGTGGTGTTCCACCATCCAAACCCTCATGCAGTTTGACAAGCCCCATTACTGAAGCCTTCTCATAAATTGCTGTTATCTGCACCACATGACTTACACCACTTGATACATGTGATGTGATTATTGATAAGATTATTTCACGTATATTTGTCCCCCCGAAAAATCTCGCCTTTTCTTATTTCATTAAAAAAACACGCATTTTCATTTCAAAATTTACGAAAAGTAACTACCGTGTTTCCCAGAAAATTACACCTAATAAATTCCAGGAAAAAGGTATTAAAAGTCAATGAACACATTTTAAATCTCTTGGTCGGCATGGTATTTAGTAGAGAGAATATAGATCGACCTTGACCTCCCATAGGGTAGGCGTGACGTTTCGCAGTTTAGCTTCCACTTCTTAATTTTTTTTAAAGGGATCCCTTTAAAAATCCCTTTAAAAAAAATTAA